>SZWC01002172.1:190585-243718 GCA_023375785.1 Penium margaritaceum
TGGGTTGGAAGTTGGGTTGGAAGTTGGGTTGGAAGTTGGGTTGGAAGTTGGGTTGGAAGTTGGTTTGGAAGTTTGGTCGGAAGTTGGGTTGGAAGTTGGGTTGGAAGTTGGGTTGGAAGTTGCGTTGGAGGTTGGGTTGGAAGTTGAGTTGGAAGTTGGGATGGAAGTTGGGTTCGAAGATGGGATGGAAGTTCAGTTGGAAGTTGGGATGGAAGTTGGGATGGACATTGGGATGGAAGTTGGAATGGAAGTTGAGTTGAAAGTTGGGTTGGGAGTTGGTTTGGAAGTTGGATTCAAAGTTGGATGGGAAGTTTGGATGGAAGTTGGGTAAGAAGTTGGGTTGGAAATTGGGTTGGGAGTTGGGTTGGAAGTTGGGTTGTAATTTGGGTTGAAGGTCGGGTCAGAAGTTGGGCTGGAAGTTGGGCTGGAATTCGGGTTCGAAGTTGGGTTGGAAGTTGGATTGGAAGTTGGGTTGGAAGTTGGGTTGGAAGTTGAATTGAAAGCTGAGTTTGAAGTTGCGTTGGAAGTAGAGGTGGAAGTTGGGATAGAATGTGGGTTGAAAGTTGGGATGGAATTTGGGTTGGAAGTTGGATTGGATGTTGGATGGGAGATTGGGTTGGAAGCTGGGTTGGAAGTTGGTTTGGAAGTTGGGTTGGAAATTGAGGTAGACGTTCGGTTGGAAGTTGGGTTGTAAGTTGGGTTGGAATTTGGGTTGGAAGTTGGGTTAGAATTTGGGTTGGAGGTTGGATTTTAAGTTGGGTTGGAAGTTGGGTTGGAAGCTGGGTTGGTAGTTGGGTTGGAAGCTGGGATGGAAGTTGGGATGGAAGTTGGATAGGATTTTGGGTTGGAAGTTGGGTTGGATGTTGGGTTGGAATTATGCACTGGTGGAATATTGCACCGGTGGAATAGTTTGCCGGTGGAATATTGCACCAGTGGAATATTGCACCAGTGGACTATTGAACCGGTGGAATATTGCACCGGTGGAATATTGTGCGGGAGGATTATTGCACCGGTGGAATATTGCACCGGTGCAATTCTGCACTGGTGGATTATTTCACCACTGCAATACTGCACAGGTGGAATAATGCACCAATGGAATATTGCACCGATGGAATAGTGTGCCGGTGGAATATTGCACCGGTGAAACATTGCACCAGTGGACTATTGAGCTTGTGGAATATTGCACAGGTGGAAAATTGTGCGGGAGGATTATTTCAACGGTGGAATATTGCACCGGTGGAGTATTGTACCAGTGGAATATTATGCCGGTGGAAAATTGCATCAATGGAATGTTGCGCCGGTGGAATATTGCACCGGGGGATTATTGCACCAGTGGAGTATTGCACCGTTGGAATATTGCACTGGTGGAATACTGCACCAGTGGAATGTTGCACCAGTGGAATGTTGCACCGGTGGAATATTGCGCTGGTGGAATATTGCCCTGGTGGAATACTGCGCCGGTGGAATACTGCACCGGTGGAATACTGCGTCGGTGGAATGTTGCACCGGTGGACTATTGCACCAGTGGAATACTGCGCCGGTGGAATATTGTACAGGTGGAAAATTGCACCAGTGCAATATTGAGCCGGTAGATTATTGCACCGGTGGAATAATGCACCGGTGGAATAGTGCACCGGTGGAATATTGCACCAGTGGAGTATTGTTTCATTGGAATATTGCGCTGGTGGACTATTGCACCGGTGCAATATGACACGGGTGGAATATTGCGCCGGTGGAATATTACACCGGTGGAATATTGCGCCGGTGCAATATTGCACCGGTGGAATATTGCACCAGTTGAATATTGCGCTGGTGGAAAATTGCACCGGTGGAGTATTGCACCGGTAGAATATTGCACCAGTGGAATATTTTGCCGGTGGGTGGACTATTTCACTGGTGGAATAATGCGCCGCTGGAATTTTCCACCGGTGGAATACTGCACCGATGGATTATTGCACCAGTGGAATATTGCACAGGTGGAATATTGCGCTTGTAGAATATTGCGCCGGTGGAACATTGCACCGGTGGAATACTGCACCAGTCGAGTACTGCACCGGGGGAATATTGCGCCGGTGGAATATGGCTCCGTTGGAATGTTGTGCCGGTGGAATATTGCACCGGTGGATTATTGCACCAGTGGATTATTGCGCCGGTGGATTATTGCACTGGTGGAATACTGCACTGGTGGAATATTGCACCGATGGATTATTGCACCGGTGGAATATTGCACCGGTGGATTATTGCGCCGGTGGAATATTGCACCAGTGGAGTATTGTGCCGTAAAAATATTGCACCGGTGGAATATTGCACCAGTGGAATAGTGCACCGGTGGAGTATTGCACCGTTGGAATATTGCACCAGTGGAACATTGCGCCGGTGGACTATTGCTCCGGTGGAAAATTGTGCCGGTGGATTATTCCGCGTGTGGAATACTGCACCAATGGAATATTCCACTAGTGGAATATTGCACAGGTGGAATATTTTGCCGGTAGAATATTGCGCTGGTGGAACATTGCACCGGAGGAGTATTGCACCAGTGGAACATTGCACCTGTGGAGTATTGTGCCGGTGGAATATGGTGCCGGTGGAATACTACGCCGGTGGAATATTGCACCAGTGGAATATTGCGCCGGTGGAATATTGCACCAGTAGAATATTTCACGGGTGGAATACTGCACCAGTGGAATACTTCACCGGTGGAGTATTACACCGGTGGAATATTGCGCTAATGGAATATTACCCCAGTGGAATATTACCCCAGTGGAATATTACACTAGTGGAGTATTGCACTGGTGGAATATTGCACCGGTGGAATATTGCGCCGGTGGAATATTGCGCCGGTAGAATATTGTGCCGGTGCAATATTGCACTGGTTCAGAGCCGAGGCCGAACATGATTTTCCAATTTTGTATTCTTTGTCCGGTTCCAATGTGGTGACTTCCTGGTCACCCAAATGGCCGGTTTTGGCCTCCCCGGGTTGTGGAAAGGCCATACAACACAACAATGCTGCCACGTTGTTGCTCGTTGTATCGTTGTCATTGTAAGGCCCGTATAACGCACAACGAGAGCAACACAGATGTGCATCTGTGCACCGAGCATACAAGAGCATGCGCCTCAGTGTGTCGAGCATACCACAGCATGCGCCTCATTGCACCGAGCATACCACAGCATGCATCTCAGTGCACTGGGTATAACACAACATGCGCCCCAGTGCACCAAGCACATCACAACATGCGCCTCAGTATACTGAGCGTATCACAACACACAATTTAGTGCACCGAGCATACCACAGCACGCGCCTCGTTGCAGCGAACATACCAGAGCATGTGCCTCGGTGCCCCCAGCATACCACGGCACGTGCCTCACTACACCGAGCATTCCACACCACGCACCTCAGTACACCGAGCATATCACAACACGCACCTCAGTGCACCAAGCATACCACAGCACACCATCAATGCACCGAGCATCGCACAACACGCGCCTCATTGCACTAAGCATACCACAACACGCGTCTCAATGCACCGAGCATACAACAGCACGTGCAGCTATGCACCAAGCATACCAGTGCACGTGCCTTAGTGCACCAAGCATACGACAGCACGCGCCTCAGTGCACCGAGCATATCACAGCACGCGCCTCATTGTACCGAGCATACCATAGCATGCGTCTCAGTGCACTGAGCATACCACAACATGTGTCACATTGCACCAAGCATGTCACAGACTGTGCCTTAGTGCACCATGCATATCACAGCACGCACCATAGTGTACCAAGCATACCACAGCACACGCCCCAGTGTACCGAGCATACCACAGCACGCGCCTCAGTATACGGAGCATACCATAGCCATACTGTGCCACTACATATTGAAGTTGGGTTGGAAGCTGGGTTAGAAGTTGGATTGGGAGTTGGGTTGGAAGATGGTTTGGAAGTTGGATTGGAAGTTGAGTTGGAAGTTGGGTTGGGAGTTGAGTTGGAAGCTGGGTTGGAAGTTGGGTTGGAAGTTGGGTTGGAAGTTAAGTTGGAAGTTGACTTCGAAGTTGGGATGAAATTTGGATTGGAAGTTGGGTTGGAAGTTGGGTTGGAAGTTGGGTTGGAAGTTGGGTTGGAGGTTGGATTCGAAGTTGGGTTGGAAGTTGGGTTGGAATTCGGGTTGGAAGTTGGGATGGAAGTTCGGTTGGAAATAGACGTGGAAGTTGGATTAGAAGTTGGGTTGGAAGTTGGGTTGGAGGTTGGATTCGAAGTTGGGTTGGAAGTTGGGTTGGAATTCGGGTTGGAAGTTGGGATGGAAGTTCGGTTGGAAATAGACGTGGAAGTTGGATTAGAAGTTGGGTTGGAAGTTGGGTTGGAAGTGGGGCTGGAAGCTGGGTTGAAAGTTGGATTGGAAGTTGGATTGGAAGTTGGGATGGAAGTTGGATTGGGTTGGAATTTGGGTTGGAAGTTGGGATGGGAGTTGGATTGGAGGCTGGGTTGGAAGATGGGTAGGAAGTTGTGTTGGAAGATTAGTTGGAAGTTGGATTTGAAGTAGGGTTGGAAGTTGCGTTGGAAGTGAAGTTGGAAGTTTGGTTGGAAGTTGGGATGGAAGTCTGGTTGGAAGTTTGGTTGGAAGTTGGGTTGGAATTTGGGTTGGAAGTTGAGTTGGAGGTTGGGTTGGAAGTTGAATTGGAAGTTGGGATGGAAGTTGGGTTAAAAGTTGGGTTGGAAGTTGGGATGAAAGTTGGGTTGGAAGTTGGGTTAAAAGTTGGGTTGGAAGTCGGTTGGAGATTTGGTTGGAAGTTGGGTTGGAAGTTGTGTTGGAAGATGGGTTGAAAGTTGGGTTTGAATTGGGTTCGAAGTTGGGTTGGAAGTTGGGTTGGAAGTTAAGTTTGAAGTTGAATTGGAAGTTGGGATGGAAGTTGGGTTGGAAGTTGGCTTCGTCGTTGGGTTGGAAGTTGGGTTGGAAGTTGCATTGGAAGTTGGGTTGGAAGTTGGCATGGAAGTTGGGATGGAAGTTGGATTGAATGCTGGGTTGGAAGTTGGTTTGGAAGTTGGGTTAGAACTTGGGTTAGATATTGGGTTGGCAGTTCGGTTGGAAGTTGGGTTGGAAGTTGGGTTGGAAGTTGGGTTGGAAGTTGGGTTGGAAGTTGGGTTGGAAGTTGGGTTGGAAGTTGGGTTGGAAGTTGGGTTGGAAGTTGGGATGGAAGTTGGGTTGCAAGTTGGGTTGGAAGTTGGGCTGGAAGTTGGGTTGGAAGTTGGTTTGGAAGTTGGGTTGGAAGTTGGGTTGGAAGTTGGGTTGGAAGTTGGGTTGGAAGATTGAATGGAAGTTCAGTTGGATGTTGGGATGGAAGTTAGGATGAAAGTTCGATTGGAAGTTGGGTTTGAAGTTGGTATGTAAGTTGGGAGAGAAGCTGGATTGGATATTGGGTTGGAAGTTGGGTCGGACGTTGGGTTGGAACTTAGGTTGGAAGTTGGGTTGGAAGTTGGGTTGGAAGTTGGGTTGGAACTTGGGTTGCAAGTTGGGTTAGACGTTGGGTTTGAAGTTGGTTTGGAAGTTTGCTTGGAACTTGGGTTGGAAGCTGGGTTGAAAGTTGGGTTGGAAGTTGGGTTGGAAGTTGGGATGGGAGTTGGATTGGAAGTTGGGTTGAAAGTTAGGTTGGAAGTTGGGTTGGATGTAGTTTTGGAAGTTTGGTTGGAAGTTGAGTTGGAGATAAGATTGGAAGTTGGGATGGAAGTTGGGTTGGACGTTGGGATGGAAGTTCAGTTGGATGTTGGGATGGAAGTTGGGATGGAAGTTGGATTGGACGTCCGGTTGAAAGTTGGTTTGGAAGTTGGGTTAGAAGTTGGATTGGAAATTGGGTTGGAGGTTGGGTTGGAAGTTGGGTTTGAAATTTTGTTGGAAGTTAAGTTGGATGTTGGGTTGGAGGTTGGGTTGGAAGTTAACTTGGAAGTTGAATTCGAAGTTGGGATGGAAGTTGGATTGGAAGTTGGTTTGGGAGTTGGGTTGGAAGTTTGGTTGGAACGTGGGTCGGAGATTGGGTTGGAAGTTGGGTTGGAAGATGCGTTGGAGGTTGGGTTGGAAGTTGGGTGGGAAGTTGGGTTGAATGTTGGGTTGGATGTTGGGTTGGAAGTTGGGTTGAAAGTTGGGTTGGAAGTTGGGTTGGAAGTTGGGTTGGATGTTGGGTTGGATGTTGGGTTGGAAGTTGGGTTGGAAGTTGGGTTGGAAGTTGGGTTGGAAGTTGGGATGGAAGTTGTGTTGGAGGTTGGGTTGGAAGTAAGGTTGGAAGTTGGGTTGAAATTTGGGTTGGATGTTGGGTTAAAAGTTGCATTTGAAGTTGGGTTGGAAGGTGGGTTGGAAGTTGGATTAGAAGTTGGGTTGGAAGTTGTGTTGGAAGTTGGGTTGGAAGTTGGGTTGGAAGTTGGGTTGGAAGCTAGGTTGGAAGTTGGGCTGGATGTTGGGTAAGAAGCTAACTTGGAATGTGAATTGGAAGATGGGATGGAAGTTGGGTTGGAAGTTGGGCTTGAAGTTGGGTTGGAAGTGGGGTTGGAAGCTGGGTTGGAAGTTGGGATGGAAGTTGGGTTAGAAGTTGGGTTGGAAGTTGGGTTGGTAGTTGGGTTGGAAGTTGGGCTGGACGTTGGGCTGGAAGTTGGGTTGGAAGTTTGGATGGAACTTCAGTTGGAAGTTGGGATGGAAGATGTGATCCAAGTTGGGATGGAAGTTGGGTTGGAAGTTGGGTTGGGAGTTGGTTTGGAAGTTGGGTTGGAAGTTTGATTGGAAGTTGGGTTGGAAGTTTGGTAAGACGTTGGGTTGGAAATTGGATTGGGAAAGGGGTTGGATGTTGGATTGGAATTTGGGTTGGTAGTGGGGTCGGAAGATGGGTTGGAAGTTGGGTTGGAAGCTGGGTTGGAAGTTGGGTTGGAAGTTGGGTTGGACATTGGGTTGGAATTTGGGTTAGAATTTTGCTTGGAAATTGGATTGGAAGTTGGGTTGGAAGTTGGGTTGGACGTTGCGATGGAAGTTCAGTTGGAAGTTGGGATGAATGTTGGTTTGGAAGTTGGGTTAGACGTTGGATTGGAAGTTGGGTTGGAAGTTGGTTTGGCAGTTGGATTGGAAGTTGGATTGGACTTTGGGTTGGAACTTGGGTTGAAAGTTGAGTTTGAAGTTGGGATGGAAGTTGGGTTGGAAGTAGAGGTGCAAGTTGGGGTAGACGTTGGGTTAGAAGTTGGGTTGGAGATTGGGTTGGAAGCTGGGTTGGACATTGGGTTGGAATTTGGGTTGAAATTTGGGTTGGAAGTTGGGTTGGAAGTTGAGTTGGAAGTTCGGTTGGAAGTTGGGTTGGAAGTTGGGTTAGAAGTTGGTTTGGATGTTGGGTTGGAAGTTGGGTCGGAGGTTGGGTTGGAAGTTGGGTTGAAAGGTGGGTTGGAGGTTGGGTTGGAAGTTGGGTTGGAAGTTGGTTGGAAAGTTGAATTGGATGTTGGATTGGAAGTTGGGTTGGAAGTTGGGTTGGAAGTTGGGTTGGAAGTTGGGATGGAGGTTGTGTTGGAGGTTGGGTTGGAGGTTGGGTTGGAAGTTGGATTCGAAGGTGGGTTGGAGGTTGGGTTGGAGAATGGGTTGGAAGTTGGGTTGAAGGTTGGGTTGGATGTTGGATTGGAAGTTGGGTTGGAAGTTGGGTTGGAAATTGGGTTGGAAGTTGGGATGGAAGTTGGGTTGGAAGTTGGGTTGGAAGTTGGGTTGGAAATTGGGTTGGAAGTTGGGATGGAAGTTGTGTTGGAGGTTGGGTTGGAAGTTGGGTTGGAAGTTGGGTTGAAAGATGGGTTGGACGCTGGGTTGGAAGTTGGATTGGAAGTTGGGTTGGAAGCTGGGTTGAAAGTTGGAATAGAAGATGGGTTGGAAGTTGAATTGGAAGATGGGATGGAAGTTTGGTTGGAAGTTGGGTTGGAAGTTGGGTTGGAACATGGGTTAGAAGTGGGGTTGGAAGCTCGGTTGGAAGTTGGGATGGAAGTTGGGTTGGAAGTTGGGTTGGAAGTCGGGTTGGAAGTTGGGTTGGACGTTAGGCTGGAAATTGTGTTGGAAATTGGGTTGGAAGTTGGGATGGAAGTTCAGTTGGAAGTTGGGATGGAAGTTGTGATGGAAGTTGGGATGGAAGTTGGGTTGGAAGTTGGGTTGGGAGTTGGTTTGAAAGTTGTGTTGGAAGTTTGATTGGAAGTTGGGTGGGAAGTTTGGTAAGACGTTAGGTTAGATATTGGGTTGGGATTTGGGTTGGAAGTTGGGTTGGAATTTGGGTTGGAAGTCGAGTCGGATGTTGGGTTGAAATTTGGGTTGGAAGCGGGGTTGGAAGTTGGGTTGGAAGTTGGTTTGGATATTGGGTTAGAAGTTGGGTAGGAAGTTCGGTTGAAAATTGGATTGGAAGTTGGGTTGGAAGTTGGGTTGGTCGTTGGGATGGAAGCTCATTTGGAATTTCGGATGGAAGTTTGGATGGAAGTTGGATTGGAAGTTGGGTTGAAAGTTGGTTTGGAATTTGGGTTAGAAGTTTGATTGAAAGTTGGGTTGGAAGTTGGTTTGGAAGTTGGGTTGAAAGTTGGGTTAGAAGTTGGGTTGGAAGTTGGGTTGGAAGCTGGGCTGGAAATTAGGTTGGAAGTTTTGTTGGAAGTTAAGTTGGAAGTTGAATTTGAAGTTGGGATGAAAGTTGGATTGGAAGATGGGTTGGAAGTTGGGTTGGAAGTTGGGTTGGAAGTTGGGTCAGAGGTTGGGTTGGAAGTTGGGTTGGAAGTTGGGTTAGAGGTTCCGTTGGAAGTTGGGTTGGAAGTTGGGTTGAAAGTTGGTTTGGATGTTGGGTTGGAAGCTGGGTCGGAAGTTGTATTAGAAGTTGGGTTGGAAGTTGGGCTGGAAGTTGGGTTGGAAGTTAAGTTGGAAGCTAGGTTGGAAGTTGGGCTGGAAGTTGGGTTTGAAGTTGAGTTGGAAGTTGAATTGGAAGATGGGATGGAAGTTGGGTTGGATGTTGGGTTGGAAGTTGGGTTGGAAGTTGTGTTGGAAGTTGGGTTGGAAGTTGGGTTGGAAGTTAGGTTGGAAGTTAAGATGAAAGTTCAGTTGGAAATTGGGATGGAAGTTGGGATGGAAGTTGGGATGGAAGAGGGGTTGGAAGTTGGGTTGGGAGTTGGTTTGGAAGTTGGGTTGGAAGTTGGATTGGAATTTGGGTTGGAAGTTGGGTAAGAAGTTGGGTTGGAATTGGGTTGGGAGTTGGGTCGGAAGTTGGGTTGGAATTTGGGTTGGAAGTCGGGTCGGAAATTGGGTTGGAAGTTGGGCTGGAAGTTGGGTTCGAAGTTGGGTTGGAAGTTGGATTGGAAGTTGGGTTGGAATTTGGTTTGGAAGTTGGGTTGGAGATTGGGTTGGAAGTTGGTTTGGAAGTTGGTTTAAAAGTTGGGTTGGAAGTTGGGGTAGAAGTTGGGTTGGAGATTGGGTTGGAAGTTGGGTTGGACGTTGGGTTGGACGTTGGGTTGGAAGTTGGGTTGAAATTTGGGTTGGAAGTTGGGTTGGAAGTTGGGTTGGACGTTGGGTTGGACGTTGGGTTGGAAGTTGGGTTGAAATTTGGGTTGGAAGTTGGGTTGGAAGTTGGGTTGAAAGTTGGGTTGGAAGTTGGATTGGAAGTTGGGTTAGAAGTTGGGTTGGAAGTTTGCTTGGAAGTTGGGTTGGAAGTTGGGTCGGAGGTTGGGTTGGAAGTTGGGTTCGAAGGTGGGTTGAAGGTTGAGTTGGAAATTCGGTTGGAAGTTGGGTTGAAGCTTGGGTTGGATGTTGGGTTGAAAGTTTGGTTGGAAGTTGGGTTGGAATTTGAGTTGGAATTTGGGATGGAAGTTGTGTTGGGGGTTGGGTTGGAAGTTGGGTTGGAATTTGGGTTGAAATTTTTGTTGGATGTTGGGTTGGAAGTTGGATTGGAAGTTGGTTCGGAAGCTCGGTTGGAAGTTGGATTGGAAGTTGGGTTGGAAGTTGGGTTGAGGGTTGGATTGGAAGTTGGGTTAGAAGCTAGGTTGGAAGTTGGGCTGGATGTTGGGTTAGAAGTTAAGTAGGAAGTTGAATTGGAAGATGGGATGGAAGCTGGGTTGGAAGTTGGGTTGGAAGTGGGGTGGAAGCTGGGTTGGAAGTTGGGTTAGAAGTTAAGTAGGAAGTTGAATTGGAAGATGGGATGGAAGCTGGGTTGGAAGTTGGGTTGGAAGTGGGGTGGAAGCTGGGTTGGAAGTTGGGATGGAAGTTTGGTTGGAAGTTGGGTTGGAAGTTGGGTTGGAAGTTGGGTTGGAAGTTGGGTTGGAAGTTGGATTGGAAGTTGGGCTGGAAGTTGGGCTGGAAATCGGGTTGGAACTTGGGTTGGAAGTTGGGATGGAAGTTCAGTTGGAAGTTGGGATGGAAGTTGTGATGGAAGTTGGGATGGAAATTGGGTTGGGATTTGAGTTGGATTTTGGGTTGGAATTTGGGTTGGAAGTCGGGTCGGAAGTTGGTTTGGAAGATGGGTTGGAATCTGGGTTGGAAGTTGGGATGGAAGTTGGATTAGAAGTTGGGTTGGAAGTGGGGTTGGAAATTGGGTTGGATGTTGGGTTGGAAGTTGGGTTGGAAGTTTGGTTGGAAATTGGATTGGAAGTTGGGTTGGAAGTTGGCTTGGACGTTGGGATGAAAGTTGAGTTGGAAGTTGGGATGGAAGTTGGGATAGAAGTTGAATTGGAAGTCGGGTTGAAAGTTGGTTTGGAAGTTGGGTTAGAAGTTGGATTGGAAGTTGGGTAGGAAGTTCGTTTGGAAGTTGGGTTGGAAGTTGGGTTGGAAGTTGGGTTGGAAGTTGGGTTGGAAGTTGGGTTGGAAGTTGGGTTGGAAGTTGGGTTGGAAGTTGGGTTGGAAGTTGGGTTGGAAGTTGGGTTGGACGTTGGGTTGGAAGTTGGGTTGAAATTTGGGTTGGAAGTTGGGTTGGAAGTTGGGTTAGAAGTTGGGTTGGAAGTTGGGTTGGAAGTTGGGGTGGAAGTTGGGTTGGAGATTGGGTTGGAAGTTGGGTTGGAAGTTCGTTTGAAAGTTGGGTTGGAAGTTGGGGTAGACGTTGGGTTGCAGATTGGGTTGGAAGTTGTGTTGGACGTTGGGTTGGACGTTGGCTTGGCAGTTGGGTTGAAATTTGGGTTGGAAGTTGGGTTGGAAGTTGGGTTAGAAGTTGGGTTGGAAGTTGGGTTGGAAGTTGGGGTGGAAGTTGGGTTGGAGGTTGGGTTGGAAGTTGGGTTGGAAGTTGGGTTAGAAGTTGGGTTGGAAGTTGGATTGGAAGTTGGGTTGGAAGTTGGTTTGGAAGTTGGGTTGGAGATTGGGTTGGAAGTTGGTTTGGAAGTTCGTTTGAAAGTTGGGTTGGAAGTTGGGGTAGACGTTGGGTTGCAGATTGGGTTGGAAGTTGTGTTGGACGTTGGGTTGGACGTTGGCTTGGCAGTTGGGTTGAAATTTGGGTTGGAAGTTGGGTTGGAAGTTGGGTTAGAAGTTGGGTTGGAAGTTGGATTGGAAGTTGGGTTAGAAGTTGGGTTGGAAGTTGGCTTGGAAGTTGGGTTGGAAGTTGGGTCGGAGGTTGGGTTGGAAGTTGGGTTCGAAGGTGGGTTGAAGGTTGAGTTGGAAGTTTGGTTGGAAGTTGGGTTGAAGCTTGGGTTGGATGTTGGGTTGAAAGTTGGATTGGAAGTTGGGTTGGAATTTGAGTTGGAATTTGGGATGGAAGTTATGTTGGAGGTTGGGTTGGAATTTGGGTTGAAATTTTGGATCGATGTTGGGTTGGAAGTTGGATTGGAAGTTGGGTTGGAAGCTCGGTTGGAAGTTGGATTGGAAGTTGGGTTGGAAGTTGGGTTGAGGGTTGGGTTGGAAGTTGGGTTAGAAGCTAGGTTGGAAGTTGGGCTGGATGTTGGGTTAGAAGTTAAGTTGGAAGTTGAATTGGAAGATGGGATGGAAGCTCGGTTGGAAGTTGGGTTGGAAGTGGGGTGGAAGCTGGGTTGGAAGTTGGGATGAAAGTTCGGTTGGAAGTTGGGTTGGAAGTTGGGTTGGAAGTTGGGTTGGAAGTTGGGTTGGAAGCTGGGTTGGAAGTTGGGCTGGAAATTGGGTTGGAACTTGGGTTGGAAGTTGGGATGGAAGTTCAGTTGGAAGTTGGGATGGAAGTTGTGATGGAAGTTGGGATGGAAATTGGGTTGGGATTTGAGTTGGATGTTGGGTTGGAATTTGGGTTGGAAGTCGGGTCGGAAGTTGGTTTGGAAGTTGGGTTGGAAGCTGGGTTGGAAGTTGGGATGGAAGTCGGATTGGAAGTTGGGTTGGAAGTGGGGTTGGAAATTGGGTTGGATATTGGGTTGGAAGTTGGGTTGGAATTTTGGTTGGAAATTGGATTGGAAGTTGGGTTGGAAGTTGGGTTGGACGTTGGGATGGAAGTTGAGTTGGAAGTTGGGATTGAAGTTGGGATGGAAGTTGGATTGGAAGTGGGGTTGAAATTTGGTTTGGAAGTTGGGTTAGAAGTTGGATTGGAAGTTGGGTTGGAAGTTGGTTTGGAAGTTGGGTTGGAAGTTGGGTTGGAAGTTGGGTTGGAAGTTGGGTTGGAAGCTGGGTTGGAAGTAGGGTTGGAATTTGGGTTGGAAGTTAAGTTGGAAGTTGAATTAGAAGATGGGATGGAAGTTGGATTGGAAGTTGGGTCGGAAGTTGGGTTGGAAGTTGGGTCGGACGTTAGGTCGGAGGCTGGGTTGGAAGTTGGGTTGGATGTTGGGTTGGAGGTTGGGTTGGAAGTTGGGTTGGAAGTTGGGTTGAAAGGTGGGTTGGATGTTGGGTTGGAAGTTGGGTTGGAAGTTGGGTTGGAAGTTGGGTTGGAAGTTGGGATGGAAGTTATGTTGGAGGTTGGGATGGAAATTGGGTTGGAAGTTGGGTTGGAAGCTGCGTTGGAAGTTTGATTAGAAGTTGGGTTGGAAGTTGGGTTGGAAGTTGGGTTGGAAGTTGGGTTGGAAGCTAGGTTTGAAGTTTGGCTGGATGTTGGGCTTGAAGTAAAGTTAGATGTTGAATTGTAAGATGGGATGGAAGTTGGGTTGGAAGTTGGGTTGGAAGTTGGGTTGGAATTTGGGTTGGACGTTGGGTTGGAAGTTGGGTTGGAAGTTGGGTTGGAAGTTGGAATGGAAGTTGGGTTGGAAGTTGGGATGGAAGTTGGGATGGAATTTGGGATGGAAGTTGGATTGGGAGTTGGTTTGGAAGTTGGGTTGGAAGTTGGATTGGAATTTGGGTTTGAAGTTGGTTAAGAAGTTGGGTTGGAAATTGGGTTGGGAATTGGGTTGGATGTTGGGTTGGAATTTGGGTTGGAAGTCAGGTCGAGAGTTGGGTTGAATGTTGGGTTGGAAGTAGGGTTGTAAGTTCAGTTGGAAGTTGGATTGGAAGTTGGGTTGAAAGTTGGGTTGAAAGTTGAGTTTGGAGTTGGGATGGAAGTTGGGATGTAAGTTGGGATGGAAGTTGGGTTGGAAGTTGGGTTTGGGGTTGGTTTTGAAGTTGGGTTGGAAGTTGAATTGGAAGTTGGATGGGAAGTTGGATAAGAAGTTGGGTTGGAAATTGGGTTGGGAGTTGGGTTGGAAGTTGTATTGGAATTTGGATTGGAAGTCGGGTCGGAGGTTGGGCTGGAAGTTGTGCTGGAAGTTGGGTTCGAAGTTATGTTGGAAGTTGGATTGGAAGTTGGGTTGGAAGTTGGGTTGAAAGTTGAATTTGAAGTTGGGATGAAAGTTGGGTTGGAAGTAGAGGTGGATGTTGGTGTAGAATTTGGGTTGAAAGTTAGGATAAAAGTTGGGTTGGAAGTTGGATTGGATGTTGGATGGAATATTGAGTTGGAAGTTGGGTTGGAATTTGGGTTGGAAGTTGGGTTGGAAGTTGGGTTGGAAGTTGGGTTGGAAGGTGGGTTTGAAGTTAGGTTGGAAGTTGAGTTCGAAGCTGGGATGGAAGTTGGGATGGAAGTTGGGTTGGAAGTTGGGTTGGAAGTTGAGTTGGGAGTTGGGTTGGAAGTTGGGTTGGAAGTTGGGTTGGAAGTTGGAATGGAAGTTGGCCTGGAAGTTGGGTTGGAAGTTGGGATGGAAGTTGGGATGGAAGTTGGGTTGGAAGTTGGGTTGGAAGTTGAGTTGGGAGTTGGGTTGGAAGTTGGGTTGGAAGTTGGGTTGGAAGTTGGATTGCAAGTTGGGTTGGAAGTTGGGATGGAAGTTCAGATGGAAGCTGGGATGGAAGTTGGGATGGAAGTTGGATTGGAAGTTTGGTTGGGAGTTGGTTTGGAAATTGGGCTAGAAGTTGGGTTGGAGATTGGTTTGGAAGTTTGGTTGGACATTGGGTTGGAAGTTGGGTTGAAGTTTGTGTTGGAAGTTGGGTTGGAACTTGGGCTGGAAGTTGGGTTGGAAGTTGGGTTGGAAGTTGGGTTGGAAGTTGGGTTGGAAGTTGGGATGGAAGTTGGGTTGGGAGTTGGGTTGGAAGTTGGGCTGGAAGTTGAGTTGGAAGTTGGGATGGAAGTTGGCTTTGAATTTGAGTTTGAAATTCGGTTGGAAGTTGGGTTGGAAGTTGGGTTGGAAGTTGGGTTGGAATTTGCGTTGGATGTTGGGTTGGAAATTGGGTTGGAGGTTGGGATGGAAGATGAGTTGGAAGATGGGATGGAAGTTCAGTTGGAAGTTGGGATGGAAGTTGGGATGGAAGTTGGGATGGAAGTTGGGTTGAAAGTTGGGTTGGGAGTTGGTTTGGAAGTTGGGTTGGAAGTTGGATTGGAAGTTTGGTTGGAAGTTGGGTAACAAGTTGGGATGGAAACTGGGCTGGGAGTTGGGTTGGAAGTTGGGTTGGAATTTGGAATGAATTTCGGGTCGGAAGTTGGGTTGGAAGTTGGGCTGGAACTTGGGTTGGAAGTTGGGTTGGAAGTTGGATTGGAAGTTGGGTTGGAAGTTGGGTTGGAAGTTAATTTGAAAGCTGAGTTTGAAGTTGGGTTGTAAGTAGAAGTGGAAGTTGGGATAGAATTTGGGTTGAAAGTTGGGATGGAAGTTGGGTTGGAAGTTGGATTGGATGATGGGTGCGAGATTGGGTTGGAAGCTGGGTTGGAAGTTGGGTTGGAAGTTGGGTTGGAAGTTGAGCTAGAAGTTGGGTTGGAAGTTGGGTTGGATGATGGGTGCGAGATTGGGTTGGAAGCTGGGTTGGAAGTTGGGTTGGAAGTTGGGTTGGAAATTGAGCTAGAAGTTGGGTTGGAAGTTGGGTTGGAAGTTGGGTTGGAAGTTGGGTTGGAAGTTGGGTTAGAAGTTGGGTTGGAGGTTTGATTTTAAGTTGGGTTGGAAGTTGGATTGGAAGCTGGGTTGGTAGTTGGGTTGGAAGCTGGGATGGAAGTTGGGATGGAAGTTGAATTGTAAGTTGGGTTGGAAGCTGGGTTGGATGTTGGGTTGCAATTCTGCACCGGTGGAATAGTGTGCCGGTTGAATATTGCACCGGTGGAATATTGCACCAGTGGACTATTGAGCCGGTGGATTATTGCACGGGTAGAATATTGTGCGGGTCAATTATTGCACCAGTGGAATATTGCACCGGTGGAATATTGCACCAGTGGAATGTTGTGCCGGTGGAACATTGCACCAATGGAATATTGCGCCGGTGGAATATTGCACCGGGGTATTACTGCACCAGTGGAATATTGCACTGGTGGAATATTGCTCTGGTGGAATATTGCACCAGTGGAATGTTGCACCAGTGGAATGTTGCAGCGGTGGAATATTGCGCCGGTGGAATATTGCGCCGGTGGACTATTGCACCAGTGGAATATTGCGCCGGTGGAATATTACACCGGTGGAATATTGCACCAGTGAATATTGTGCCAGTGGATTTTTGCACCGGTGGAGTAATTCACCGGTAGAATATTGCACCGGTGGAATATTGCACCGGTGGTGTATTGTTTCAGTGGAGTATTGCGCTTGTGGACTATTGCACCAGTGGAATATGACACGGGTGGAATATTGCGCCGGTGGAATATTGCACCGGTGGAATAATGCGCCGGTGTAATATTACACCGGTGGAATATTGCACCAGTTGAATATTGCGCCGGTGGAGTATTGCACCGGTGGAGTATTGCACCGGTGGAATATTGCACCAGTGGAATGTTTCGCCGGTGGGTGGACTATTTCACCGGTGGAATATTGCGCCGCTGGAGTATTCCGCCGTCGGAATACTACACCGATGGAATATTGCACCAGTGGAATATCGCACAGGTGGAATATTGCGCTGGTGGAATATTGCGCCGGTGGAACATTGCACCGGTGGAATATTGCACCAGCGAATATTGCACCAGTGGAATATTGCACAGGTATAATATTGCGCTGGTACAATATTGCGCCGGTAAAACATTGCACTGGTGGAATATTGCACCAGCGAATACTGCACCGGGGGAGTATTGCGCCGGTGGAATATGGCTCCCGTGGAATATTGTGCCGGTGGAATATTGCACCGGTGGATTATTGCACCGGTGGATTATTGCGCCGGTGGAATATTGCACCGGTGGAATATTGTGCCGTAAAAATATTGCACCATTGGAATATTGCACCAGTGGAACATTGCGCCGGTGGAATATTGCACCGTTGGAATATTGTACCAGTAAAACATTGCGCCGGTGGAATTTTGCACCGGTGGAATATTGCGCCGGTGGATTATTCCGCGGGTGGAATACTGCACCGATGGAATATTGCACCAGTGGAGTATTGCACAGGTGGAATACTTCACCGGTAGAATATTGCGCTGGTGGAACAGTGCACTGGAGGAGTATTGCACCAGTGGAACATTGCACCTGTGGAATATTGTGCCGGTGGACTATGGCGCCGGTGCAATACTGCGCCGGTGGAATATTGCACAGTGGAATATTGCACCGGTGGAGTATTGCGCCGGTGGAATATTGCACCAGTAGAATACTGCATGGGTGGAATACTGCACCAGTGGAATACTACACCGGTGGAATATTGCACCAGTGGAATATTGCGCTGATGGAATATTGCCCCAGTGGAATATTGCACTAGTGGAATATTGCACTGGTGGAATATTGCACCGGTGGAATATTGCGCCAGTGGAATATTGCGCCGGTAGAATATTGCGCCGGTGGAATATTGCACCGGTTCGGAGCCGAGGCCGAACATGATTTTCCAATTTTTGAGTCTTTGTCCGGTTCCCATGTGGTGACTTCCCGGTCACCCAAATGGCCGGTTTTGGCATCCCCGGGTTGTGGAAAGGCCATACAACACAACGATGTTGCCACGTTGTAGCTCGTTGTATCGTTGTCATTGTACGGCCCCTACAACGGACAACAAGAGCAACACTGACCTGCATCGGTGCACTGAGCATACAAGAGCACGCGCCTCAGTGCGTCGAGCATCCCACAGCATGCGCCTCATTGCATCGAGCATACCACAGCATGTGTCTCAGTGCACTGGGTATAACACAACATGCGCCCCAGTGCACCAAGCACATCACAACATGCGCCTCAGTATACCGAGCATATCACAGCACATGATTTAGTGCACCGAGCATACCACAGCACGCGCCTCATTGCAGCGAGCATACCACAGCATGTGCCTCGGTGCTCCCAGAATACCACGGCACGTGCCTCACTACACCGAGCATTCCAGAGCACGCGCCTCAGTACACCGAGCATATCACAACACACGCCTCAGTGCACCAAGCATACCACAGCACACACATCAATGCACCCAGCATCGCACAACACGCGCCTCATTGCACTAAGCATAACACAGCACGCGTCTCAATGCACCAAGCATACCACAGCACGTGCAGCTATGCACCATGTCTACCAGTGCACGCGCCTTAGTGCACCAAGCATACTACAGCATGCGCCTCAGTGCACCGAGCATACCACAACATGCGCCTCATTGTACCAAGCATACCATAGCATGCGTCTCAGTGCACTGAGCATACCACAACATGTGTCTCATTGCACCAGGCACGTCACAGCATGCGCCGTAGTGCACCGAGCACATCACAGCACGCACCATAGTGTACCAAGCATACCACAGCACACGCCCCAGTGTACTGAGCATACCACAGCACGCGCCTCCGTATACCGAGCATACCATAGCATGTGCCTCAGTGCACCGAGCATGCCAGAGCACACGGCTCAATGCACCGAGCATATCACAGCACACGACTTAGTGCACAGAGCATAGCACAACAGGCACCTCAATGCACCGAGCATACCACAACAAGCGCCTTAGTGCACCAAGCATACCACAGCACGTACCTTAGAGCACCAAACATTCCACAGCAAGTGCCTGATTGCTTCGAGTATACCACAACATGTGCTTCAGTGCATCGAGCATACCACGGCACGCACCTCAGTGCACCAAGCATACCCTTGCACGCGCCTCAGTGCACCGAGCATACCGCAACACGCGTCTCAGTACACCAAGGTTACCACAGCACGCGCCTCAATGCACCGAGCATAGCACAACACGCGCCTCATTGGACTAAGCATACCACAGTATGCGTCTTAATGCACCGAGCATACCATAGCATGCGTCTTAGTGCACCGAGCATACCACAACATGCGCATCAGTGCACCGATCATACCAGAGCATGCGCCTCAGTGCACCGAGGATAGCAAAGCATGCGCCTCATTACACCGAGCATACCACAGCATGCGTCTCAATGCACTGAGCATACCACAACATGCATCTCAATGCACCAAGCACATCACACTATGCGCCTCAGTGCACCGAGCATATCACAACACGCGCCAAAGTGCACCAAGAATACCACAGCACGCGCCTCAGTACACCGAGCATACCATAGCACTTGCCTCAGTGCACCGAGCATACCACATCATGTGACTCTGTGCACCAATCATACCACATCACGCACCTCAGTGCACCGAGCATACCACATTACGCGCCTAAGTGTACAGAGCATAGCATAACAAGCACCTCAGTGCACAAAGCATACCACAGCACGCGCCTCAGTGCACTAAGCATACCACATCATGCGCCTCAGTGCACCGAGCATACCAGAACGCGTGCCTCAGTGCACTAAGTATACCATAGCATGTGCCTCAGTGCACCGAGCATACCATAGCACGTGCCTCAGTGCACCGAGCATATCACAATACGCGCCTCAGTGCACCAAGCATACCACAGCACGCGCCTCAATGTACCGAGCATAGCACAACATGCGCCTTGTTGCACTAAGCATACCACAGCACGCGTCTCAATGCATTGAGCATACCATAGCACGTGCGTCAGTGCACCAAGCATACCGCAGCATAAGCCTCAGTCCACCGAGCATACCATAGCACTTGCCTCATTGCACTGAGCATACCACAGCATGCGTCTCAGTGCACTATGTACAACACAACATGCACCTCAGAGCACCATGCACATCACAACATGCGCCTCATTGCACCGAGCATATCACAGCACGCGCCACAGTGCACCAAGCATACCACAGCACGCGTCTCAGTCCACCGAGCATACCACACCACGCACCTCAGTGCACGGAGCATACCACTACATGTGCCTCAGTGCGCCAAGCATACCATAGTATGCGCCTCAGTGCACCGAGCATACCACAGCACGTTCCTCAGTGCACCCAGCATAGCATGTTACGCACCTCAGTGCACCAAGCATACCACAACATATGCCTCAGTGCACCAAGCATACCACAGCACGCGCCTCAATGCACCGAGAACACCACAGCACGCGCCTCGGAAAACCGAGCATACCACAGCACGTGCATCAGTGCACCGAGGATATCAGAGCACGCGCCTCACTACACCAAGCATAGCACAACACGCACCTCAGTGCACCGAGCATACCACCGCTCTTGCATGCCTCAGTGCACCAAGCATACGACAACACGCACCTCAATGCACCGAGCATACCACAGCACGCGCCTCAGTGCACCGAGCATATCACGGCACGCTCCTCAATGCACCGAGCATACCACATCACTCGCCCCAGTGCACTGAGCATACCACAACACGCATCTCAGTGCATCAAGCATACCAGAGCACGCGCCTTAATGCATTGAGCATACCACAGCACGCGCATCAGAGAACCGAGCATACCAGAGCATGCACCTCACTGCACCGAGCATACTACAGCACACGCCTCAACATACCAGCATGCGCCTCAATGTACCAGGCACATCATAGCACATGCCTGAGTGCACCGTGCATGCCACAGCATGCGCCTCAATGAACCGAGCATACCACAGCATGCGCCTCGGTGCACCAAACATACTACAGCACCACCTCAGTGCACTAAGCATACCACACCACGTGCCTCAGTGCACTAAGCATACCACAGAAGGCGCCTCAGTGCACCGAGCATACCACAACATGCAACTCAGTGCACCGAGCATAGCACAACACGCACCTCAGTGCACAAAGAATACCACAGCACGCGCCTTAATGCACCGAGCATATCGCAGCACACACCTCAGTGCATCAAGCACACCAAAGCATGTGCCTCAATACACCGAGCATACGATAGCATGCGCCTAAGTGCACCAATCATACCACTACATGCGCCTTAGTGCACCGAGCATACCACAACACGCGCCTCAGTGCACCGAGCATACCACACCACGTGCCTTAGTGCACCAAGCATACCACAACACGCACCTCAGTGAACAGAGCATACCACATCACATGCCTCAGTGCACCGAGCGCACCACAGGATGCGCCTCAGCGCACTGAGAATACCAAAGCATGCGCCTTAGCGCGCCGAGCACACCACAGCATGCGTCTCAGTGCACCGAGCATACCACAACATGCACCTCAGTGCACCAAGCACATCACAGCATGCTCCTTGGTGCACCGAGCATACCATAGCACGTGCCTTAGTGCATTGAGCATACCACAGGATGCATCTCAGGGCACTGAGCATGCCACAACACACACCTCAGTGCACCCAGCACATCACAGCATGCGCCTCAGTGCACCGAGCATACCACAGCACACGCCTTCGTGCACCGAGCATACCACAGCATGCGTCTCACTGCACTCAGCATACCACAACATGCGCCTCAGTGCACCACGCACATCACAGCATGCACCTCAGTGCACCGAGCATATCACAGCTCGCACCACACTGCACCAAGTATACCAAAGCACGCGCCTCAGTACACCGAGCATACCTCAGCACGCGCCTTTGTGCACCAAGCATGCCACAGTACGCACCTCAGTGCACCGAGCATACCACAACAGGCGCCTCACTGCACCGAGCATACCAAAGCACGCGCCTCATTACACCAAGCATACCAAAGCACGCGCCCGGTTGCACCAAGCATTCCACAGCATGTGCCCCAATGCACCGAGCATACCAAAGCATGCGCCCCATTGCACCGAGCATACCACAGCATGTGCCTCAGTGCACTGAGGTGCATGCTGTGATGTGCTTGGTGCATTGAGGCACATATTGTGGTATGCTCAATGCACTAAGACACATGTTGTGGTATGCTCGGTGCAACGAGACGCATGACATGGTATGCTTGGTGCACTGAGGCGCGTGCTGTGGTATGCTCGGTGCACAGAGGCGCATGCTCTGGTATGCTCGGTGCACTGATGCGCGTGCTGTGGCATGCTCGATGCATTGAGACGCATGCTGTGGAATGCTTAGTACAATGAGACGCGTGCTCTGGTCTGCTCGGCTCACTGATGCACGTGCTGTGGTGTGCTCGGTGCACTGTGGTGCGTGTTGTGGTATGCTCTGTGCACTGAGGTGCGTGCTGTTGTATGCTCAGTGCACTGCGACGCATGCTGTCGTATGCTTGGTGCAATGGGTCGCGTGCTTTGGTATGCTTGGTGCAATGAGGTGCGTGCTTTGGTATACTCGGTGCACTGAGGCGCCTGCTGTGGTATGCTCGGTGTACTGAGGCGCGTGCTGTGGTTTGCTTGGTGCACTAAGGCACGTGCTGAGGTATGCTTGGTGTACTGAGGCGCATGCTATGGTATTCACGGTGCACTGGGGCGCGTGCTCTGGTATACTTGTGCAGTAAGGCGTGTGCTCTGGTATGCTCGGTGCACTGAGGCGCGTGCTGTGGTATGCTTGGTGCACTGAGGCGCATGCTGTGGTATGCTCGGTGCACTGAGGCGAGTGTTGTGGTATGCTTGGTGCACTGAGGCACGTGCTGTGGCACTCGTTGCAAACTGGTTGCAAACTGGTTGCGAACTGGTTGCAAACTGGTTGCAAACTGGTTTCCACCTGGTTGCAAACTCTTTGTGAACTGGTTGTGAACTGGTCGCAACCAGTTTGCAACCAGTTTGCAACCAGTTCCCAATGTCTTCGAACTGGTTGCTTGCTGCACTGAGGCACGTGCTGTGGCACTGGTTGCAAACTGGTTGCGAACTGGTTGTAAACTGGTTGCAAACTGGTTTCAAACTGGTTGCCAACTGGTTGCAAACTGTTTGTGAACTGGTTGTGAACTGGTTGCAAACTGGTCGCAAACTGGTTGCGAACTGGTTGTGAACTGGTTGCAAACTGTTTGCGAACTGGTTGCAAACTGGTTGCGAACTGCTTGCGAACTGGTTGTAAACTGGATGCAAACTCGTTGCGAACTGGTTGCAAACTGGTTGCAAACTGGTTACAAACTGGTTGCGAACTGGTGGCAGACTGCAACCGGTGTAATACTGCACCGGCGGAATACTGCACCGGTGCAATACTGCACCGGTGGAATACTACACCGGTGGAAAACTGCACCGGTGGAATAGTGTGCCGGTGGAATATTGCACCAGAGGAATATTGCACCAGTGGACTATTGCGCCGGTAGAAGATTGCACCGGTGGAATATTGTGCGGGTGGAATATTGCACTGGTGGAATATTGCACCGGTGGAATATTGCGCCGGTGTAATATTGCGCCGGTGGAATATTGCACCAGTGGAATATTGCACTGGTGGAATATTGCACCGGTGGAATATTGCACCGGTGGAATACTGCACCGGTGGAATATTGCACCGGTGGAGTATTGCACCGGTGGACTACTGCACCAGTGGAATATTGCAGTGGTGGAATATTGCGCAGGTGGAATACTGCACCGGTAGACTGTTGCACCGGTGGAATATTGCACGGGTGGAATATTGCGACGGTGGAATATTGCACCGGTGGAATATTGCGCCGGTGTAATATTGCGCCGGTGGAACATTGCACCAGTGGAATACTGCGCCGGTGGAGTATTGCACCGGTGGAATACCGCACTGGTGGAATATTGCACCAGTGGAATATTGCGCCGGTGGACTATTGCACGAGTGGAATATCGTGCCAGTGCTATACTGCACCAGTGGAATATTGCACCGGTGGAATATTGCACCGGTGGATTTTTGCACCAGTGGAGTATTGTGCCGGTGGAATATTGCACCGTTGGAGTATTGCACCAGTGGATTGTTGCACCGGTAGAATCTTGCACCGGTGGAATATTGCGCCGGTGGAATATTTTGCCGGTGGAATATTGCACCAGTGGAATATTGCACCGGTGGCATATCGCACCGGTGGAATATTGCGCCGGTGGAATATTGAGCCGGTGGAATATTGCGCCAGTGGAATATTGCATCTGTGGAATATTGCGCCAATGGAATATTGCACCAGTGGAATATTGCACCAGTGGAGTTTTGCGCCGGTGGAATATTGCACAGTGGATTATTGCGCCGGTGGAATATTGCACCGGTGGAATATTGCACCGGCGGAGTATTGCGCTGATGAAATATTTCACAAGTGGAATATTGCACCAGTGGAATACTGCGCCGGTAAAATGTTGCACCGGTGGAATGTTTTGCCGGTGGAATATTGCGCCAGTGGAATATTGCACCGGTGGACTATTGCACCGGTGGATTATTGCACCAATGGAATATTTCACCGGTGGAATATTGCACCGGTGGAATATTGCACCAGTGGAATATTGCGCTGATGGGATATTTCACCAGTGGAATATTGCTCCGGTGGAATATTGCACCGGTGGACTATTGCACCGGTGGAATATTGCACGGGTGGAACATTGCGCCGGTGGAATATTGCACCTGTGGAATATTGTGCCGGTACATTATTGGTTGCAAACTGGTTGCGAACTGGTTGCAAACTGGTCGCAAACTGGTTGCAAACTGGTTGCAAACTGGTTTCCAACTGGTTGTGAACTGGTTGCAAACTGGTTGCAAACTGCTTGCGAACTGGTTGCGAACTGGTTGTGAACTGGTTGCAAACTGGTTGCAAACTGCTTGCAAACTGTTTGCGAACTGGTTGTAAACTGGTTGCGAACTGGCTGCAAACGGGTTACAAACTGCTTGCCAACTGGTTTCCAACTGGTTGCGAACTGGTTGCAAACTGGTTGCCAACTGGTTGCAAACTGTTTGTGAACTGGTTGCGAACTGGTTGCAAACTGGTCGCAAACTGGTCGCGAACTGGTTGCAAACTGGTCGCGAACAGGTTGCAAACTGGTCGCGAACATGTTGCAAACTGGTTGGAAACTGGTTGCAAACTGGTTGTAAACTGGTCGCAAACTGGTTACGGACTGGTTGAAAACTGGTTGCGAACTGGTGGCAAACTGCAACCAGTGCAATACTGCACCGGTGGATTATTGCACCGGTGCAATAGTGCACCAGTGGAAAATTACACCGGTGGAATATTGCGCTAGTGGAATAGTGTGCCGGTGGAATATTGCACCGGAGGAATATTGCACCAGTGGACTATTGCGCCGGTGGAATATTGCACCGGAGGACTTTTGTGCACGTGAAATATTTTGCCGGTGGAATATTGCACCGGTGGAATATTTCGCCGGTGCAATATTGCGCCGGTGGAATATTGTACCAGTGGAATATTGCGCCGGTGGAATATTGCACCGGTGGAATATTGCACCAATGGAATATTCCGCCGGTGGACTATTGCACCGGTGGAATATTGTGCTGGTGGAATATTCCACCGGTGGAATACTGCACCGATAGGATATTGCACCAGTGGAATATTGCACTGGAAGAATATTGCACCAGTGGAATATTGTGCTGGTGGAATATTGCACCAGTGGAGTATTGCACCGGTGGAATATTGCACCGGTGGATTATTGCACCAGTGGAATATTGTGCTGGTGGAATATTCCACAGGTGGAATATTGCACCAATGGAATATTGCACTGGTGGAATGTTGCACCGGTGGAATATTGCGCCGGTGGAATATTGCGTCGGTGGAATATTGCACCAGTGGAATATTGCACCAGTGGAATATTGCGCCGGTGGAATAATGAGCCGGTGGAATATTGCGCTGGTGGAATATTGCACCTGTGGAATATTGTGCCGATTGAATATTGCACAAGTGGAATATTGCACCAGTGGAATATTGCACCGGTGGAATACTGCACCGGTGGAATATTGCACCGGTGGAATATTGCGCCGATGGAATATTTCACAAGTGGAATATTGCATCAGTGGAATATTGCGCCGGTGGAATACTGCACCGGTGGAACATTGCGCTAGTGGAATATTGTGCCGGTGGAATATTGCGCCGGTGGACTATTGCACCGGTGGATTATTGCACCAATGGAATACTGTACCAGTGGAATATTGCACCGGTGGAATATTGCACCTGTGGAATATTGCGCCGGTGGACTATTGCACCAATGGAATATTGCGCCGGTGGAATATTGCACTGGTGGAATATTCCACCAATTGAATATTGCGCCTGTGGAGTATTGTACCGGTGGAATATTGCACTGGTGGAATAGTGTCCCGGTGGAATATAGCACCGGTGGAGTATTGCACCAGTGGAATATTGCGCTGGTGGACTATTGCACCAGTGGAATATTGCACCGGTGGAATATTGCGCCGGTGGAATACTCCACCGGTGGACTATTGCTCCGGTGGAATATTGCACGTATGGAATATTGTGCCGGTGGAATATTGCGCCGGTGTGATATTGCGCCGGTGGAATATTGCACCAGTGGAATATTGCGCCTTGGAATATTGCACAGGTGGAATGTTGCACCGGTGCAATGTTGCACCAGTGGAATATTGCGCCGGTGGACTATTGCACCGGTGGAATATTGCGCCAGTGGAATACTCCGCCGGTGGAATACTACATCGATAGAATATTGCTCTTCATGCAGCCCCCCTCGCCACCTCGAACAAAGGTCTCACGGGTAGTGGATGAAGGCACGTACCCATACACCGCACAAACTGGCTGCACATGGGCAAGTCGCTGGCCGGCGACCAGCCCACGTAACAGTTCGGCGGATCGTACGGTCTGCAAATTATCTCGCATGTCGACCGATCGTGGCCGTCCAAAGCATCGAGGGCCTTCCGAACAACTCCACTAACGCACCCGGCATGTGTTTTCTCTTAGAATGCCGAGCTACGCACGTTTTCAGTGTTCGGTCGGCGTGCGCGCCTCAGACACTTTCATGCAATGCAGCTGCACCGAGACTCGTGCAAGAACAGTGCAAGTGGAGGAAACACCCTTTGTCATTGAGCCTATGCTAAATTGTAAATTCTGGGCCAACGTGCTTACGCGACGGGGTCATTCATAAAGACGCCGTGCCCTTCCATTGCGGTGGGTCCTTCGGAGTTATCGATATCCACTGCGAGTAGTTCATTCTTAAAACGAGTTTCGTTTTCACTGTGGGTACTCAAGAGTTGACGTTTTTCACTGTGGGTTATTTCGCAGACTATCCGGAAACAGTGGGTAGTCTCGCATTTAACCGCTTACTTTTCAGAAAGAATCAAGTTGGAGGGAGCAGGCATTTGTTAATTTTTCCCACTACTTGAGACAAGGGAGCAAAAGGGCTTCAGAGCCTTTGGAAGTGTTAGAGAATTCTGTTGTTTCAGTGTCAACCTCCAGAGGCTTCATCGTTAGCCTTCGAATGCCACGACGCAGTCAGATTCTGCTTGAATAATTAACTGACCTTAATGACTGGTCGGTACAAAGCCCCTTCGGCATTAGAATACCAAAAGCTGGTCTAGGAGGTAAAGGAAGCCTCTGACACTTTCATGCAATGCAGCTGCACCGAGACACGTGCAAGAACATTGCAATTGGAGGAAACACCCTTAGTCTCACTGCCTATGCTAAATCTACCATCACAAACAAGAGCAGTACATCACTCAATGCCACTCACGGGGCCTGTCGACTAAGATCCGTGCCTGTTTTACCGGCTCTCACCCCATGTGCACTTACACAGTATGAACTTATGAGTACTTGAGTAGGTTAGGTTCAGCTGCAAAAAAAAAAACACATTCAGTTGACCGTCACCTAACGTTCTCACGTAGCCAAACACGTCGGTGTGTGCTTATTACATTTATACCTCCACCTCCCACTCCCTTCCCAGCAGCACTGACTACTCTGCTCGTATTCTCCTCACGGAGGACACCACGGGATCCACCCCTCCTCCTCTCCACCTCTCCTCTCCTCTTCTTTTGCACTTCTTCGTCAGCTTCAACACCCCACTCCTCCGAGTCACCATCACATGCACTGTCAGTGTCCTCTTCATCTTCTTCCCCATCACTCTCGCTGCTGGAGAGCACCACAACAGCCTTCTTCCCTTGTGCCCTCATCCTTGACCCTGGTGTGACCACTGACACCCTACTACGCTGTCCGCTTCCCTTGCCGCCAATTTCTTCGCTTGCATCGCTGTCCTCCATGTCACCATCTTCCCTTGTCTTCGTGAACGAGACTTTGCCTCCACTCGCAACATCAACCACACCATTGTCCTCACTAGAATTCTCTTGTCCATCAACAGGAGAGGAAGTAGGAGCAGAAGCAACAGCGGCAGCAGCACCACCACCACCACCAGAACCACGGACATGTTGTTATTGCACCATGACTGCCATGATTTATCTTCCCAGTCGGCACAGATGACCTGTTTGGTCACGTGTGTAGTTTATTTCCTAGTTGCTTGATTACTTCGGCAGCTATGCTGCGTAGGTCGATAACTACAGCATTGTTGATGTGTGCCTAGTTTGCATGCGGATCTTTTGTTGCATGCCTAGTCTGTACGTTCATCCAGTTTGGGCGGGTCATGCCGGAAAATCCCCTATTGGACATTTCCGTGTTTTGACCTCCTCACTGTGGAGTTGCGCAACTCTGAATTTGCGCAACTCTCAGTGAGGCTCTCTGTCTTTGTCTCTTCTTCAGTTTCATGTTTTCAGAAACTGACTTTCCAGAATCCACCTCTCTTGACGTTCACGTCTAACCTTCGCCATACGACGTCCGATTGGACCGCCGTCAGTTGCGTTGGATGCACAGCAGCAGTAGCTAGTGCGTGTGTACGTTTGTGGATTCTCTCATGGTATCAGAGCACCGGCGCTCTCTTCCGCACCGAGGCATCCCTCGCGGCGCTCTTTTCGCGCCGTGGGACCTGTGGTAGCTGTAACGTCGCCCACTACAGCAACAGCAGCAGCAGCGGTCGCCGCCCTCTTTGCGGCACCCTCCTAGGCCTCCATCTTCTCCCGGCGCCTTCAGTGCCTTCTCGGCGCCTTCCTCGGCCTCCGGCTCCTCCTGGCCTCTTCTCGGCCCTTTGGCACTGCCACGGCCTTCTCGGCCGTTGTCGGCCCCCTCTCGGCCCCTCGGCCCCTCTTTGGCCCTTTCGGCCCCTTCCTCGACCCCCTCGGCCCTCTCTCCGCCCCTTCGGGCGTTTCCGGGCCTCTCGGCCCCTCGTCGGCCATCTCGGCCCGTTCGATCTCCTCCTACGTCCCATCCGACGTCACCCGTGGCATCACCAGTCCTGCACTTCGGGAGGGTTCATCCTCGCACACAACGGACAGCACCACGGGAGGGGTCATCCTCGCAAGCGATGGTCTGCTCGTCTCCAACGTCGCCGACAGCAGCAGCCCAGCTTCCCGCTTCGTCATCACCCTCATCGGCCACGTCCTGCAGGGGTGTGTGAGTGGGGTGTTGGGCTCCGGTTGGTGGGTGTGTTAGCTGGGGTTGGTCTGTCCTGTAGGGGGGGGACTGGACTTGCACGTTTACTTTCTGGCGTTGCTTTGCCCCTTTGCTCCTAGCTCGCGTGCTGTGTGCCCTGCCTTGGCCAGCATGAACTTTGTGCGTGCCCCCACCCCACACAGATTAGCCGACACACAAGCAGCGTAGAAGACCAAGTGCCTTGCGCACTCGCCGTACATCTGGGCCCAAAGTGGGCCCGGCGGAGTGCTGCCGAAATTTTCTCGGCAGCACTCGGGTTGCTTCTTGCTTGCTTGCTTTGTGCACTGCCTTGGCCAGCCTGGTCTGTGTGCGTGTCCCTATCCCACACAGGTTAGCAGGCCCACACGCCGCGTAGCCAACCCAATGCCTCAAGGACTCGCCACTAAAAACATGGGCCCACAGTGGGCCCGGCGGAGTGCTGCCGAAATTTTCTCGGCAGCACTCGGGTTGCCCTCACGACACTCTAGACCACCCTAGGCCGCCTCCGACCACACACCCCGTCACCATGCCCGAATCCTCTAGATCCGGTCAGGGTCGCACCAAGAGCCCTGAGCTCAGCCCGCGCTCCCGGCAGGTGCTCACTCTCACCGAACAGGTGGCGGCACAGCAGCAGAGCCTAGAGGCCCAGAGCCAGAGCCTTCAGAGCATTCAGGCTCTCCTCCAGTCCCTTCTCATTGCCCTGACGCCCTTACAGCCGCAGCCGTAGCAGCAGTCGCAGCAGCAGCCGCAGCCGCAGCAGCAGTCGCAGCAGCAGTCGACAGCGCTTGTAGCGGTAGCAGCAGCAGCATCCTCTGCGTCCATTGGCGGGTTTTCACGCACCACCTGCCATGGACTCGGTCTCCCTTTCGGCTTTCCCACCTGCGCAGCCCGTGCTCCGACGGTACCACCCCTCTCCGCGGCGTCCTACCCTTACTCGCTACACCTACCCCCAGTCCGTGCTGCCCCAGTTGGTCCTGGTCTCGTCGTCCCTGCCACTCGGCAGAAGGACTTTGAGACCGCTCCTCCGAAGTTCACAGCAGACGGTGTCTTCGAGGACTGGTCTTTCGACGACAGGGTCTTTCATCTTCCTTCCCTCGGATCCCCTCCAGGCTGCTGAGGCCGCACGTGCTGTCCGTGCCCTTGTTCTCACCTTCCCTGTGGAGGTTGCCCGTGACTTTGGCGCCTACTCCGCTAACTTTTCCCTCGGCACCCTGGCTGACCCTGTCGGAGCCTGGGAGTACGTGCTTGCCCGGTACCACCAAGACGACGCTGCGGCCCAGAGTGCACACCAGCATGAGTTTTACGCCATGGTGCAGTGCCCCTCCGAGACTGCCGCAGACTTCTGGAGTCGCGCCATGCGCCTCTAACAATGCCTCGGCACCTCCACCCCTCCCCACATCAACGCCCTCCGTGCGTTGATGATTGGTGTCCACCCTGCGTTCATGAACTTGTTCAACAGGTTCGATGACGCGTTCCTTCTGAGCAAGTCCCAGTCGACACCACCCGCCCTCCTTCAGTGGGCCGGTGTGGTCTACGTGAGGGAGTGGAATGGGCAGCTGGCCAACACCTCTCATCGCCTTGGGCATAGTGGTCAGGCCCTCTCCATCCTGCCCCACCCCTCTCCCACCTCTCTCTCTGACCTTTCTCCTCCTGCGTCGGCTGCTATGGCCACCGGGAGGGGGAGGAGCAGGGGGAAGGACAAGGGAAAGCTTGACACACCGGGCTCCTCTCCTGGCCAGACGTCGCCCTCTGGGAGTCCGCCCCTACGTGCTACAACTGCAGTCAGTTGGGCCACAGTTACTTCAGCTGCCCTACATCCCTGGACCCTGCGCGCATCGTCCGCGCCCGTATTGTCGTCCGCACCGCCTGCCTTGCCACCAGCGGTGCCTCTTTCTTGACGTCGGTTGGCGCCGCCAACACTGCCGCTGCCACTTCGGCCCCCGCCACCCGGAGCACTTCACCAGAGAGCGCGCTGCGTATTCGCGAGCTGGAGCATCTCCTTGCCTTCCAGTCCCGTCTTGATCCCCAGGGAGGTGCGAGTGATGTGTGCCGGCCGTCTTGTCCCACTGCCTGTGTCGCTGGACTTCCCCCCGTCGCTCCCCATTGTGTCTCGTCTGTTGATGACCCCGATGGTCCGGACACCACCTCCTGGCATGATGGCTACCAGGATGGTGCGTGGTCACGTCTTGTCTCCACACTGCACCCTGTGCCCGTCTCGTCGTCTTGTGGGGTCATCCTCGCTCGTTGTACCGTGACGTCATCGCAGCATGACTCCCCTGGTTCCTGGGCCCTCGATTCCGAGGCCACCCATCACACGTCTCCTCATCGTTCTGACTTTGTTGTGCTTGGTCCTTTTGGTTCTGTTCGTTCTGTTTGCACCGGGTCCGGTCACGAGTTGCCAGTCCGTGGTGTGGGTACTGTGAGGATCACTGGCCCGTCCGGCCCCTTTTACCTGTCAGACGTGTTGTACGTGCCTGATCTCGAGATACGCCTGCTGTCTATCGCGGGCTTTGACCTCCTCGTCATGTCTGTCCTCATGGCCGGTGGTGTCGCCTCTGTTCAGGTTTGCACCACTGCCGTCACCGTTCTCCTCGGCACCTTGCAGGCTAACCTTCCGCTCGTGCTTGCCCCTTTTTCTTCCCCGACGCCGCCCCCCCAGGGGTGCGCTGCCGGCGGGCATGTTTTCTCGGCCACATATTTGTCTCAGTCGGAAACGCGTCTGCTGCACCGCCGTCTTTGTCATGTGCACACCGCGGCACTTGATGGCAAGCTCCAAACAGAGCCTGCTCTCGGCGTGGACCGGGCTTCCTTTGCGAAGCCTAGCTCAGTCGACTAACTTGAGTGTGCTCAAGGCAAGCAGCATCGCGCCTCCTACCTTGCGTCCACCTCCACCTCCGCCCGTCCTCTCTAGCTTGTTCATTCTAACGTCCTTGGCCCCCTTTCTGTCGCCTCCACGGCTGAGGGTGGTGTCTTTGTCCTGACCATCACTGACGACTTCACCCGTTTTCGGTGTGTCTTCTGTTTTCGACGGAAGAGCGATGTCGCTCCCACCCTCCGCCACTGGGCTACTGTTGCCCAGCGTTAGTCAGGCCACCCCTCGTCTTTCGATCCGACCGTGGGGGAGAGTTCATGGGTGAGGCCGAGGGCCTCTACCGTGAGCTAGGTGTGGTTCATGAGTTTTTCGCTCTAGCCACACCTCAGCAAAATGGAGTCTCTGAGAGGTGGAACCCCACCATGGTCAATGCGGTCCGCTTCATGCGCGCCACGTCCGGTCTGCCCAAGGAGTTTGCCTTCGAGGGCATGGCCTACATGACCTGGGTTTGGAACCGTGTTCCCCACGGGCCGCTTCCTCGTGACATCACCCCGTACGAGCTCTGGCATGGTCGTCGCGCTGACCTTCGCCTTGCTTGCATCTGGGGCTGTGTCGCCTCGGTTTGGCTCACAGACATCCAACACGAGTCCAAGGTGTCCCTCCGCGGTCGTCTCTGCGTCTTTGTCGGGGCGCTCCGCGCTCCAAGGCGTGGCGGTTCTAGGAAGCCTCCCGTCGTCGCATCATCGAGTCCCGGGATGTCGTGTTCTTCGAGCACATCTTCCAGTCCGATGTCCCCTCCTCTCCCACCTTGCTCCCGCACTCCTCCGCGTATCCAGCTCCTGGGCGCGTGGGGGAGATTTTGTTGGTGAGCACCTCTGGTCCCGCCCAGTCTGGTCCCGCGGGGCCTTCTGCTTCAAGTCCCCCTCTTGTTGTTTCTCCCGTGCTCGTCCCCCCATTGCCTGAGTCTGCAGACCCTGTGTCCGTGCCTCTTGTGTCCGCGACCCCAGTGCTTGGGCCCCCATTGCCCGAGTCTGCAGACCCTGTGTCAGTCCTCCCACTGTCCGAGATCTCATCCTTAGAGTCAGCATCTCCTGTGTTGGGATCACCCCCCCCCTGCAGATTCTCCTACGTCGTCCGTCGCCCCTTAGACTCCCCCTGTCCCCGGCCCTGGTCCTGTCTCACCTGGTGACCCCCCGGCCGAGCCCGTCCCAGAGGTCTCTCCGTACGCACGGGTGCCCGCGGGCCGTCTGCGTCCCAGGGCTTCTCAAGACCTTGTTTGTCCGTCTCTTGATCATCCCTCCCGCTCATCCTCCGCCTCCTCATCCCGCTCCTCCTCCCGGGCCACGTCCTGGCGTGGCATCACTGTCGCGAGCGGTGAGCCCGGCATGAAGGCCCTTGGGTTGTGTTGTCACCCCGGCACCCCGCTGGGCTACGCGATGCTCGTTCGCGAGTCCTTGCGCGCGTCCAACGCTGCCAAGCTCTGTGCTTTGGTCGAGCCTCCCGCCACCGCCCGTGCCCTGTCCACCATCACAGCTCGCCCTCTCCCTGCCACTCCCGACACTCTCGGCGAGGCTCGCTCTCACGGCAATGCCGCACTCTGGGATGCGGCGTACCACGAGGAGCTCCAAGCCCTTGATGAGCTTGGCGTGTATGAGCTGGTCGACCTGCCGCCCGACCGCAAGGCCATTTAAGCGAAGTGGGTGTTTTGCGTCAAGTCCACGCCTGATGGCACGTTTGAGCGTGCCAAGGCGCGTCTGATGGTGAAGGGTTTCTCCCATGTCCACGGTGTGGACTATAAGGAAACCTTCGCGCCGGTCGGCCGGTGCACCACCTCCCAGACCTTGCTGGGCCTTGTTGCACACCATGACTGGGAGCTTCACCAGATGGACATGAACAACGCGTTTCTTCACGGCCAAGTGGAGGAGGAGTTCTATATGGTCCAGCCCCCAGGGTTCGAGGATGGCACCTCTCGCGTGTCGCCTGCGGAAGACCCTCTACGGGCTGAAGCAGTCACCACGGTGCTGGAACAAGGCCATCACCGACACCCTCAAGAGTGGTGGCCTGGTCGTCAGTGAGTTTGGCCCCTCTCTCTTCCTCAGCGTTGCTCCCGCACCGCTGGCTGTAATGCTTGTGTACGTCAATAATCTGCTCATTGCTTCTCCGGACATGGCCGCCATTGTCGCGGTCAAGGAGCTCATGCAGTCGGCGTACAAGATGAAGGATCTTGACCCTGCTCAGGTGTTCCTGGGCATGGAGATTTTCCGTGATCGCCCGTGGCGCTTGCCTCGGGTTCATCAGGCACGCTATGCTCACACCCTGGGGGAGCGCTTCGCTTCTGAGCTCTCGGATACCCCCTTTGCTCCCACACCCATGACCCCTACGAGCAAAACCTCTTGAAGGTCGCGGATCCCGTCGAGCTGGGGGAGAATGTGGATGTGCACCAGTACCTGCGCTTGATCGGCTCCCAGATGTATCTGGCCACCACCACTCGGTCGGACGTTGCATTTGCCGTGAACCTTCTGGCGTAGTTCTCCTAGTGTCCCCGGGCACTCTGCCTTGCCGCAGCTGTGTGTGTGGTGAAGTATGTTGTATCCACCCCCCAGATCGGGTTACTCTTTCGCCAGCAGTGTGACGTCGTGGTCAACGGCTCCACTGACAGTGACTGGGCATGGAGTGCAGACGGTCGGAGCCGCACGAGCTATGTCTTTCTGCTCGTCGGAACCACCGTGTCGTGGTGAAGCGGTAAACAGGGCTGCATTGCACACAGCTCCACTGAGGCGCAGTACGTTGCTCTCGGCGCTGGCGCCTGTGAGAGCAAATGGCTGTGTCTCCTGTTTTTCAGGTTTCGCCAGCCTTTCACCACCATTGTCATGCGCATTGACAACGCAAATGGAAAGCCTAGGCAGCAGGTTGGGGCAGCAGCGTTGTTGATGCAGCGTGTGGGCTTCAACGCTTGTTGCTTAAGTCAGCTTCCCCCTCAGTCTGCTGCTCTAGAGTCCAAGTCTGGAGGCTCTGGGTTTGTTACACAGAAACGCGCGCGCCAGAGTTAGCGCCAGAAAGCAGCTGAAACCTGAAAGTAACTGGTTGGGAATCAAAAATAAGGCACAATGGGAGACCCCTCCAAGAACTAGCCTCCCCCCAGCTCTGTACAGCTTGTTCCTCAGTTCAACAGCCAATCAGAAAATAGCTCTATTTTCAGGCTGGCAGGTCTTCTCGGTGAGGCCTGCCAGACGACCGACAGCCCAAAACCCGGGCGTCGTCCGTTTTGCCTGAAAACTGGACCATACCATAATACCGACGCTAGAAACGCAGTCGTGCAGTTAGAATTAGCTAGAAAAACATTAGCAGACAGTTATGGCTGCCCCAACCTAGGCAGCGCCTACGGTAGTCCATGATGCCAAACAGGGTCATACAGCATGCAACAAGGACCCTAGGCAGGACATGACGACGCAGACGCGACGAGACGCGCTGGACGCATGCAGACAACAATTACGGTGGCAGTGCCCGCCGGCAGCACGACCGCCGAGGAGGCCTGCCGATGGAGCTGAGAACGTCGCCGGAGAGAAGAGGCTCCAGCGAACCGCGAGTAGACCTCAGCGTGCGTCGGCTCCACTAGATGACGCTCCATCAACGTCGAGTCTTGCCGTCAGTCATCTGCACGCCGATGTACACAAGCTGGGAGGACACAACAAAGCACAATGAGGGATGCGCAAAAACCAACACTCCCCCATGACTCACAGGCATAGTGTATATGGGCGGGCAAAGAAACGGTCAACATCCGGACTCTCCCAAGGTATGCAGAGACGTGGGCAGAGACAAAGAGGGCAAGTCACGGACGCATGCCGACTGAACTCACAGCCTTCTTGAACGAGTCCCGCTTCAGTGCCTTGGTCAAGAAGTCAGCCAGCTGTCGTGCTGTCTCAACCCATACGTTGCTGATGCTGCCTTCATGCAACAACGAATGCACATAGTGATACTCAACATTGATGTGCTTTGTGCATGTGTGATGCACACCGTCATTGTCGGCGATGGCCATGGCACTCTCATTGTCATTATGCAAGGTGATCAATACGACAGACTGACACAACTCGGACAGCAGACGACGCAACCACACACTCTCACACGCGCCTGAGCCAAGGGCCACGTACTCAGCCTCGGCAGTGCTGCATGTAATGCACCCCTGCTTGCCACTGCGCCAAGACACAGCTGTGTCGCCGACCAGAAAGATCCAGCCCGTGCGACTCTTACCGTCTGGACTGCCCGCCCAGTCATTGTTGGTGTAGCCCACTGCGACGACAGACGACTGACGGCGGAACATGAGACCTCACCGAGGAGTTGAGACAACATAGCGCGGCACTCGGATCGCGACCTCGAAGTGGAGGTGACGCGGCTCCTGAGAGAACTGGGCTAGGAGGTTGACAGCGAACGCGATGTCTGGGCGCGTCATCGTCGCAAGGAACATCAGTGACCCGATGACCCGCAGATACGTGGTCACGTCAACTAGCTCCCCCACAACAGCTGGATCATGACTCTTCAGCTTCACCTGGCCATCGGGTGACATGGGTGAGGACGCGCTAGGCACGAGGGGCAAGTCCTCGGCAAAGCGAATGGACAGGGTCTACACATAGGCAGCCTGGTGAACGTGCAGGATGCCCTGGGAGTGATCATGCTCAAGCTCCATGCCCAGGAAGACTCGAGCAGACCCGAGGTCCTTCATCTGGTAGGCGGCGTGCAGAAAGTCCTTGACACGCTGGATGGCGGCCGTGTCTGGCGACGCAATGAGATCATCAACGTAGACCAGAACCGCGGCAAAGGTCTGACCTCGCGGACTGACGAACACTGCGGGGTCAGCGGTGCTGCGTTGGAGGCTGCCAGGGAGAAGCGCGCTGCTTATCTCCTGGTTCCAGCACCAAGGCGACTGCTTTAAGCCATAGAGGGCCTTCCGGAGCCGCCAAACTCTCCCAGTGCCGTCGTCGAAGCCTGGGGGCTACGTCATGTAGAGCTCCTCACCCTCCAGTGAGCCATGGAGGAATGCGTTGCTCACGTCCATCATATACAGATCCCACCCATGCTGGGCAACCAAACTGAAGAGCGCCTGGCTAGTGGAGAACCGACCAACCAGGGCAAAGATCTGGTCGTAGTCGACCCCAGGGACCTGAGCAAACCTCTTTGCTGTGAGGCGGGCCTTGTACTTGTCCAAGGATCCGTCACACTTTGACTTACGCCGAAAGACCCACTTAGCACCTATGGCCTTCCGACCTGGAGGGAGGTCGACGGGGTCATACACGTGGTGTTGTCGGATGGCAGCGAGCTCCTCGGCGCAGGCAGCATCCCAATGTGCGGTCTCAGGATAGGCTCGAGCCTTGCATAGGCTGGAAGGGTCCTCTGGGCGCGCTGTGGATTGGACTGAGAGGACGTGTGCATCACGAGCCCCAAGTGGGATGCAGGCGAGTGCAGCCACAACAGCATGCCGATGCTCGTGATGGAGCATGGCGTAGCCCAATGCAGAATCCGGGTAAAGGTTTGCGATGATGGCGGAAGTGGTCAGGCTGAGAGCCTTTCTGCCTGGGTCCCCACTCACGACCGTGGGAGTGGAGGAGACACGTGGAGCCATAGGGGGTCATGGCGCCACGGGACATGGAGCGACGGTCTGCACGCTCACTGTCGGCCGAGGTCAAAGGCTGCCGCCTGGGCCACGTGTGTACCGCGGTCGGGCAGAGGATGGTCCTGAGTCCGACGCGTCGACGCAGGCGGACGGGGCTACTAGTTCGGAGGAGCCTGCAGATGCGACCAGCGCTGCAGGCCCGGAGGGGTCAGTTGGCCCGGAGGAGCCAGTAGACGCGATAGGCGCTACTAGCCCAGAGGGGCCAGCGGACGTGACAGAGGCTGCTGGGTCAGAGGGGCCAGCGGACGCGACAAGGGCTGCTGGCCCGGAGGGGCCAGCGGCTGCGACTGGGGCTACTGGCCCGGAGGGGCCAGCGGACGCGATTGGGGCAGCTGGTCCGTAGGGGCCAGTAGACGGGACATGATCTACGAGTCCACAAGGGCCAGCAGACGCGACTAGGGCTGTCGACCCAGAGGGGCCATCGGAAGCGACTGGGGCTGCCGGCCCCGAGGGGCCAGCGGAAACGACAGGTGCTGCTGGCTCGGAGGGGCCAGCGGACGTGATTGGGGCAGCTGGTCTGGAGGGGCCAGGAGACGCGACGGCGATAGCTAGCTGGGAAGGTCCAGTGAACGCGGCTGGGACTGGTGGCCCGGGGGGGCAGCGGACGCGACAGGAGCTACCAGCTCAAAGGGACGGAGTGATGTGTCACCCGGAAGCGACAGGACGGAGAACGGACTCACCACTCCCCCACGCGACGGGAGGGACACGGACGAGCCGAAGCGGATGAGGTCGCGGGGAAATAGGTCCTCAAAGAAGAGGGCATCGCGGGACTCGACGATGCAGTGTCGGGATGGGTCCCAGAAGCGCCAGGCCTTTGACTGGCGAGACACACCGAGGAAGGTGCAGGGGCGTCCGCGGGGGGCGAGTTTGCCGCCCTGCTGTGGGGCGGGCAGCCACACAACGGCTACGCAGCCCCAGACGCGAGCCGGGCAGAGGTCAGCGCGCCGACCGCACCAGTGCTGGTAGGACATGGACTGGCGGGGAAGGGGACCGTGGGGGACCCGGTTCCAGACCCAGGTCATGTAAGCCATGGCTTCAAAATAAAAGTCATCGGAGAGACCGGACTTGACCCGCATGGTGCGAAAGGCGTCGGCCATGGTACGGTTCCACCTCTCGGAGACACCGTTCTGGGCGGGTGTGTAGGGTGCAGACGTCTCATGGTGGATCCCGCGGGAGGCGAGAAAGGTCGTGGCCTCACCCAGGTACTCTCCACCGCGATCGATACGAAAGCGGCGAAGGGGGCGGCCACACTCGCGCTCCGCAAGGACAAGCCAGTCCTGAATGGTTCGGGCGACATCGCTCTTTTGCCGAAGGTAGAAGACCCAACGGTAGCGAGAGTAGTCGTCCGTAAGAGTGAGGACATGGCGGCCATATTCACCGACAAACTCCGTGGGGAGAGGGCCCATGACGTCCAAGTGGACAAGGTCAAGATGGGCGGACGTAAGGGAGGAAGACAGGGGGTATGTGGAGCGGCGCATTTTCCCCTGAGCGTAGTCAATGCACTCAGCGAGACACGAGAGAGGGAAAGTCTCTGGGTCAAGGCCCTTGGCCGGCTGGGTGCAGAGCATGCTTTCTACGGTGGCACAGTGGACGTGGCAAAGGCGGCGGTGCAAGAGGCGCGTGTGCTGAGGAGAAAGCGTGCTGGTGACAAACACATGACCTGTGGCGGCCAACGGGGAGGAGACGGGAGGGGAAGAAGAGAGGCGAGGAACGTGCCACAGGTTTCCACGTGCGGTGGCGTGCAGTACGACAAGACCAGACGGACGCAACGACACAGTGCCGACACCACGCAAGTGCACGACGTCCATGGTCATGAGGTCAAGGGCAGTCACGGACAGGAGGCTGAGCTCGAGACCAGGGACGAAGAGAACATCGGTCAAACAAACGTCACCTGCCAGACCACGGAAACAAACGACGCCAATACCACGGATAGGCAGCACCTGTCCGGAACCCGTGCCGACACCGATAACATCGCCGACAGGACCGAGCATACTGAAGGCCTCGCGACAGACCGTCATGTGATGCGTGGCATCGGAGTCAATGATCCAGGTCTCAGCAGGGTCTTGGACAAGGGTCGCCAGATCACTCACAGTCACATGGCAGCAAGCAAGGGACGCGGACGCAGTGGAAGGAGGCGCAAAGCGACACTGCCAATCGTCAAGCCACGCAACGTCGTCAAGGAGTGGGGTGGACGAGAACACGGGAGACGATGAGAAAGACGAGGAAACGGGACACGACCACAGCTCAGTCTCAGTCATACAATGATGGGCCGGAGGACAGGAGGTGACACAACTCGCACTTCCTTGGGGAGGAGGGCAAGGCAGACCAAGCTTGAGCGCGATGAACTGCTCCAGCTGACGCTCACGGGAGGACGGCCGAGGAGTGTAGACGGAGTGCGGAGTGACGGCGTCGGAGCTCGGGTAGTAGGAGGGTTGCGCCGGCGAAGGAAGCGGAGGTGCCGACGGTTGAGGGTGGTACTGCTGCGGGCAGTAATGCTGTGGCGCGTGTGTCTGCGGGACAGGCGGAGCTGTTGGAGTGGCAAAGCTGCTAGACGAGGTCGGAGTGTCAGGGCTAGCAGCAGCGACGGCGGCAGAGGCGAGGCGGCGCTCCCGCTGGCGGTGCATGGTGGCAATGACGCGCGCCTCGTCCGTTGGGAGAAGGCACGTGTACCACCTGTGCTCGGGCTGGCCACAGTTGTGGCAGACCAAGCCACCACCGCTGGACCCGGTCGACGACTGCTGTTGCTGCTGCTACGACGAACCCTTGCCTTTCTTGTTTCGGCTCTTCTTCTTCTTCCCCGAAGACAATGAGGTAGCTACGGCAGGGGAGGCGACGGCCACGGAGGCAACGGCAGGGGAGGCAACGACAGGGGATGCAAGCGCAGCCGTGCGATGGAGCTGGGACTCCTGGCGAGCTTCCTCAATGCGGAGGAAGAGCTCGTATGCCCAGGTCATGAGGGTGCCCTGGGCCGCCATGGTGGAGAGAACGTCCTGGGGGTAGTGGACGAGGACGTCCGCGTACGCGCTGGTGGCACCGCGTTTGATGGTGAGGAGCGCGGACAGGGGGGGTGGAGCAGATTTACCAAGTCGACGGAGGATGTCCTCCGCCCGCTGCCAATAGGCAGTGACCGTCTCGGTCTCCCCCATGCGTAGGGAGTTGAACTCACGGAGCAGACGGCTGATCTCAGCGTCGCTGGATAGGCAATGGGGCCTGGTGAGGACGTGCCATGCGACGGCAGGGTCTAGGATGTTGCCAGCACTGAAGTCGCCAAGGAAGGGTTCCAAGGCAAGGCGGGAGGCTGGGGGGGCGACAAGGACAAGGGCACGGACGGGGCGACCAGCGTCATATAGCTGATTGGCCTGGGCGGAGTCGTAAGGGAGAGTGTAGAAGGCCCACAGACCCTCACCCTACGCCCAGATCCGGAAGCTAAGCTCCCAGCTCCGGAACTGCTTGCCAGCCTGAAGCGGCGGCGGCGGTGTCTCAAAGTCTTGCCTGCGGCCGGCACCCAGAGTGGGGCCAAGGACGGAGGTCACTGTCTGTCGTTGGCGCTGAGTCTGCTGCTGTGCCAGGTAGTACGTGGCAGTGGACACAGCGGGGCTAGCGTGCCCTGGAGGGATGAATGACGGCAGCGTACTCGTGGCGGCTTGGGCGGCGACTGGCTGTAGCGCTGCAAGCTGCTGCGTCAAGGCGACAAGCTGTTGCTGAAGAGCAGCGAGAGGGTCCGGGTTGCCGCCAACGTTACCAGTGGGCTGCTGCTGCTGCTACAGGGGCGGCGACTGCTACTGCTACAACGGCAGTGGCTACTGCTGCTGCTGCTTTAGGGTCAGCGGCTGCTGCTGCTGCTGCAACGGCGGTAGCTCCTGCTGCTGCAGGGGTGGCGGCTGCTACTACTGCAGGGGCGGCGGCTGCTACTGTTGCAGCGGCGGTGGCTGCTGCTGGTGCTGCTGCAGGGGCGGCGACTACTGCTGCAGCTGCACCGGCTGTGGCTGCTGCTGCTGCTGCAGGGGCGGCGGCTGTTGCTGCTACGGCGGTGGCGGCGGCTGCTACTGCTGTGACGACGGCGGCTGCTGTTGCTGCAACGGCGGCGGGTGTTGCTGGTGCTGCTGCTGCTGCAGCAATCGCTACAAGAAAGGAGGGGTAGGGGTCCCCCCAGCAGAGGAGGACCCCTCCTCGCCGGGACTGCCAGCCATGACTTAGTGTCTTCCCCTTCTTTTTTTTGTTGTCTTTGTGTTGCTGATGTCAGCAAAAGGTTGGGGCGTTGAAGAGTCTACCCACTCTTTTGGCCTTCATCCTTTCCCTCCCCCCTCCCTTTTTTTTTTGATGACGTCAGCAGTGGCGTCAGTAGTGACGTCAGCAGATGGGTGCTGACGTCAGCAGTGGCGGGTGTTGGGGCTGCCGCTGCTGCTATTGCTGCTGATGCTGCTGCAGCCGCTGCTGCTATAGCTGTTGCTACTGCCGCTCCCGCTGCTACAGCTGCTGCTACTACAGCCGCTGATGCTGCTGCTGCTGTTTGCTGCTTCTGCTGCTTCTGCTACTGTTGCTGCTGCTGCTGCGGCTGCTACTCCTGCTGTTGCTTCTGCAGCTCTTGCTGTTGTTACTACTACTGCTGCTACTGCTGCTTGCTGCAATTGCTGTTGCTGCTGCTGTTCTTGTTGCCGCTTCTGCTGTTGTTGCTGTTGCTGCTACAGTTGCAGCTGTAGCTGCTGTTGCTACGAGCTGATGCGGCTGATGTGGCTGCTACAGCTCGCTGCTGCTGCTATGCGCTACTGTAGCTGCTGCGTGCTGCAGCAGCTGCTCGCTGTAGCGGCGGGCTGCTGCAACGAGATGCAGGGCTGGGGGGTTTTTTTGTTGCTCCTCTTTTATTTTTTATTTTTCCTTGTCACAACGGGCAGCAGCCTGCTATCTACTGCGAGCAGCGGGCCGCTGCTCGCCGGGCAGCAGCGAGCTGCTTATTGCTGGCAACAGCGGGCTGCTGCTCGCTGCTCGCTCGCTACAAGCAGCGAGCAGCAGCAGCCGTGTCTGGCAGCTGCCAGCTGCTGCTCGCTGCTGCTATTGTTGCAACTGGCTGCTGTTGCAACTAGCTGCTGCTGCAGCTTGCTGCTGCTGCTGCTGCTTACTACAACTCGCTGCTGCAGCTCGCTGCTGTTGCTGCACGCTACTGCAGGTGCTACGTACTGTGGCTGCTGCCTGCTGCCATTGCGGGTTGCTGCTACGAGCTGCTGCTGCGCGCTACTACTGTTGTTGCGCGCTGCTGCTGCTGCTGCTCCGAGCTGCTGCTGCTACGAGCTGCTGCAAGCTGCTGCTTTTGCCTGTTGCTGCTGGTGGTGCCACTCACTACACCTGGGTGACGTTGCCGCTTGCGTCGTCACCCGCAAACGTCAGACGTCGCCTGCCGCTCACCTCCTTGCGTCACACGTGGGGATTAGTACTGCCGAAAAAAAATTGGCAGCATTTCCCCTGGCCCAGTGGTCGTGGGAAAAAATCTGACGCCTCCACAAGGCGGGTCAATGCTGCCGGGAAAAATCCGGCAGCATTTCCCCTACAGTAGCGCGTATGGGGGTCCGCCGACGTTGTCTGGCACCTGTTCGCCTGTCTTCTGCTGATGGTGCTACGCTCTGGCTTTGATACCATAATGGAAAGCCTAGGCAGCAGGTTGGGGCAGCAGCATTTTTGATGCAGCGTGCGGGCTTCCACGCTCGTTGCTTAAGTCAGCTGCCCCCTCAGTCTACTGCTCTAGAGTCCAAGTCTGGAGGCTCCGGGTATGTTACTCAGAAACGCGCGCGCCAGAGTTAGCGCCAGAAAGCAGCTGAAAACTGAAAGTAACTCGTTAGGAATCAAGAATAAGACACAATGAGAGACCCCTCCAAGAACTAGCCTCCCCCCAGCACTGTAGAGCTTGTTACTAAGTTCAACAGCCAATCAGAAAATAGCTTTATTTTCAGGCTGGCAGGTTGTCTCGATGAGGCCTGCCAGATGACCGACAACCCAACACCCGAGTGTCGTCCGTTTTGCCTGAAAACTAGACCATATCATAATACCGACGCTACAAACGCAGTCGTGTAGTCAGAATCAGCTAGAAAAATAGTAGCAGAGAGTTATGGCTGTCCAAACCCAGGCAGCGCCTACGGTAGTCCATGATGCCGAACAGGGTCATACAGCATGCAACAAGGACCCTAGGCAGGGCATGACGACGCAGACGCGACGAGACGCGTTGGACGCATGCAGACAACAATTGCTGTGGCAGTGACCGCCCGCAGCACGACCGCCGAGGAGGCCTGCCGATGGAGCTGAGCACGTCGCTGGAGAGAAGAGGCTCCAGCGAACCGCGAGTAGACCTCAGCATGCGTTGGCTCCACCGGATGACGCTCCATCAGCGTCGAGTCTTGCCGTCAGTCATCTGCACGCCGATGTACACAAGCCGGGAGGACACAACAAAGCACAATGAGGGATGCGCAAAAACCAACAAACGCAAGTGCACACGCCATCGCAGAAAGCGATGGCGTGTTTCATTCGTGCACAAAACACATCAACGTTGAGTTTCACTTTGTGCGTGACATGTGGCGCCGTGGTGACATCAGCATCGTCTAGGTGAGCACCCATCAGTGGCTGGCTGATTTCTTGACCAAGGCGCCGGCACGTCAGAGGTTCCGGACGGCTGTATCCATGGTTGGCTTGCGTGCTATTGCCGGTGACTGAGATTGTGGTGCCTTATTGTCACTCATGCCATGTTTCCCTCTGTCGTTGCCCCCACCCTGCGATTGTGTGTGCATTGTGCTCCTTGTGGTCAAAGGGCATGCCCTTTGTCTCCATTTCGTCCACAGCTTGTCCGCTCCTCTCCTCACGGCTGATGCACACCCACCCGCAGGTCCTTGAGGGCCAGATGGCGGAGCGCTGCTTCCAGTGTCGTCGGTGTACATTCTCATCCAACAGGATAGCATCACCAGCAGGAGCAGTCTGCTTCTCCCCCACTCACAGTTCGACCTGGGTGCTGCTCCTCACGAGCTCCTGGCTTCCATGGTCCAGGGGGAGTGTTGTTATTGCACCATGACTGCCATGATTTATCTTCCCAGTCGACACAGATGACCTTGCTTGGTCACGTGTGTAGTTTATTTCCTAGTTTCTCAATTACTTCGACAGCTATGCTGCGTAGGTCGATAACTCCAGCATTGCTGCTGTGTGCCTAGTTTGCATGCGGATCTTTTGTATGTTCCATGCCTAGTCTGTACGTTCGTCCAGTTTGGACGGGTCATGTCGGAAAATCCCTTCTGGGAAATTTCCGCGTTTTGACCGCCTCACTGTTGAGTTGCGCAACTCTAAAGTTGCGCCACTCTCAGTGAGGCTCTCAGTCTTCGTCTCTTCTTCAGTTTCACGTTTTCAGAAACTGACTTTCCAGAATCCACCTCTCGCCGCTCACATCTAAGCTTCGCCGTACGACGTCCGACTCGACCGCCGTCAGTTGCGTTGGATGCGCAGCAGCAGAAGCTAGTGCGTGTGTACGTTCGTGGATTCTCTCAGGACACTGCTCTGAACACGATCATGACTCTCCTGTTCTTGTGCTTCAGCTCTTCCCTCTGACTGTCTCATGTTCCCTTAGCTAAAATGAGTCTGGGGCAAGCAGGCCCATGTTGAATGAGACATGAGCTCTGGGTGTGAGTGGGAGAAGTGCAGCGCCAAAATTTGGCTAAGTCTGGAAGGATTTGAATTAAGAATTGAGGAGAGAGAACAATGAGCCCTACACTGAGCTTTTGTACTGGGGACTGGCGGCTAGCCCTCCAGGCCCCGTCATCCCCGCCGCACCAAAAGGCACGGACGGGGAGTACACATGTCCTAGAACATGAAACCATAAACTGGAGGTCTCCCGAGGCACTGGAACAGTCAACCGTGTGCCCGGGTCTCGACCGACGGGAAAATATCAAGTATACCCCAAACACAACCAGAATATACGGTGACACACTAGCATCACGGTCTAGCCAAGCTAGGCAAGTTTAGGCCTCCCGAGACGCCGGAACATGTAACCGGGCGTCCGGGTCTCAGCCACACGCAGACTACACATGTCTGTCAAAAGGTCCCTAAGACTAGACCAACCAGTGCAGGGTCTCCCGAGGTACCGGTACAAACCACCGTGTACCCGGGTCTCGACCACAGAGAGAGTGAACAACCTATCAGAGGCAATATGCAGTCAACCTTTGTGGGTCTCCCGGAGCACTGGCATAAACCACCAGGTGCCCGGGTCTCGACCACCGAGAAAACTCTACTAGACACATATGGGTAAACTGAGCTGCTAGAATGCATCATTCATGTCAGAGAAGAAGTAATGTAGCCACGGAGAACAGTCAGCTCAAACTAGGAGACAAGGCTACATNATCAGAGGCAATATGCAGTCAACCTTTGTGGGTCTCCCGGAGCACTGGCATAAACCACCAGGTGCCCGGGTCTCGACCACCGAGAAAACTCTACTAGACACATATGGGTAAACTGAGCTGCTAGAATGCATCATTCATGTCAGAGAAGAAGTAATGTAGCCACGGAGAACAGTCAGCTCAAACTAGGAGACAAGGCTACATGATAGCTCAAAGCCCACACACCAACACTCCCCCTGGGCTGCAAGAGCTGTCCACAAGGTACCAGCTGAGAAGATACAGACGCTCCCCCGCAATGAGAGAGTCCTGAGAACATGAATGCCAACCCCAGTGTGCTAGGATGCATCTGCTCCCCCTGTATGCAGAAAGCCGTGAACCTACCGCCTAAAGATAACACTGCATCTCCTCCTGGCTCAAACGATCCTGGGAAGACCAATCCAACAGTGGACAGTAGCTGGAGATGTGAGTACGTCATCAGAGAGACGAGGATGAGGCTACAATGACTAATATGTGGACAACTCACTCACGCACTCTCTAACGGCTGTCACTCACCACGTGGACACTCCCAGAGATCCCAACTAGCAAGATCATGGGTGTCACTCTCATCAGAATCAGAGGGTGCAGGAGTGGAGAAGACGCTGCCGAATGCACCATGGCTGAGCGAGGAGAGAGAGGCTGATCCCCCCAAATCTGGGAGGTGCCAGAGGTCCCAACAAGCAGACTCCGAAATAGTACAGGTGGAGAGGATGGTGTCGGGGGATCGTGGAGTGGAGAGTGGAGATGGAGCTGGAGCTGTGTGTGGGACACTCACTCCTGCAGTCGGTACAATAACTGCACACTCCAATGTGCGCAGATGCTCCTGTGCTACAACCAACTCACCCTGGACGAGAGAGGCACGCTCACGCATCTCGGCAAGATCCTCCTGAGTCACTGTGCGAAGCTCAAACTCAGCATCCTCAAGCACTACCATCATCTCACTGTACGTGGTGGACAGGGTGTCAACCACTCTCCAGAGTACCATCACCTCCATCTCTGCTGCCCGAAGCTGAGTGGCTGCAGGTGCTGTGCCTCCTGAAGCAAAATGTCTCACGGTATCCAGGGACTGAGACAAAGGGGCATCTGAAGGACGTGGATGCTGGACAACCTGTGAGGTAGGAGGCGTGCAAGACTAAGAGGTGGAGAGAGATGGTCCAGGTGTAAAGGAGAAGGATGTCGCAAAGGTGTCTGATGTGTCGTCGCTGCTCACTGCATCATGATCCCCATCCTGTGAGGTGCTGTCTGAGGGTGCTACGGAACTGGACTCGGAACCATCTGGGTTGTGTCCGCTACAACCTTCAGCAAGTATCTCGGCTAGCGTATCCTGTAGTGCACGCAACCACCCCTCTGCATCCCTCAGCTCGCACTCTCTAGACATCTGGATGTGATCGCTCCTCCCCATGTCTCCAATGAAGGTGTAACCTGGAGAGTCCACCGGTGGAGAGATGTCGCCGGACAATATCGCTCGAATAGTGGCGACGTACGTCTCCTGCTCACTGATCTGGGAACGAATATCATCCTCCTCAGCTCGGCATCTCAGACAGGAATGACTAGGTGCTGCCAACCTGGTGTAGGACACTAACTCTGCAGTCACCACCATAGGTGGGCAAGACTCCGACGCCCCCCCCAAGATGTCTCTATCAGCCGCTGCACGATCACTGACCAATGAGGGAGAAATCAACACGGCTGATGCAATCGATGTAGCTGAGGCTGCCGATGTGGCTGCTGCTGATGATGTAACTGATGCTATCAATGCAGCTGGTGCTGATAGTGGAGATAATGGTGCAGATGCACCTGATGCTACAGATGCTGCCGATGCTGCCGATGCTGCTAATGCAGCAGGTGCTGCCGGTGAAGATGGTGGTGCTGATGCAGCTGGTGCTGATGATACAGCTGGTGCGGAAGATGGAAGCACTGGAGAGGCATCAGATACAGCTGGTGCCATCGGTACTGATGATGTGGTAGATGCACCTATCACAGGCGCCGCCGTAGTACCTGCTGCTATCAAGGGCGTCGATGCAGCTAGTGGGGTCAATGTAGCGGATGAGACCAACACTGAGGACGAAGCCAAGAGTCCAGAGGACGCTGATGCTGCAAAAGCTGCGGATGCTGCAGATGATGTCGGTGCTCGTAATGGTACGGATGCAGCAGATGGGATAGCTGATGCAGGAGGTGCAACTGTCACAGCTGATACAACTGGCACTGTGAGTGAGGCAGGTGCTGCAAGAGAGGCTGATGCCGATGAGGCTGTGGATGCAGCAGATGAAGCCGATGCTGTAGCTGCTGGTGAAGAGGCAGATGGAGCAGAAGGTGCTGCGGGTGCAGCAATCACAGCCGATGCAGCTGGTCCTGTAAGTGAAGAAGGTGCTGTAGAAGAGGATGATGAATCTGTGGATGCAGCAGAGGATGCCAAGGCTACGACTGCTGGTGAAGACGTGGACGCTACAAGGGACGCACCTGCTAGCGGTATAGCAGGTGGGGCAGCTGGTGGAGCAAGTGCAGCTATACCAGCGTATGAGGCTGGTACTGTGGAGGATGCAGAAAGCGTGGATGTAGACTGTGTGGACGTGTCTGATGCTGCTACTGATCCTAAAGCTGGAGGAGCTACAGAGGACGGTGCTGCAGGCGATGCAACAAGTGGGGCAGCCGGTGTAGCAACTGTACCAGCCGATGCAGCTGGTGCTGTAGATGGTGCCGAAAGTGTGGATGGAGACTGTGTGGACAGTGCAGCCAACGTGGTTAGCAGGGCTGGTGTGGAAGATGAAAGCTCTGCAGAGACATCAGATACAACTGGTGTTGTCGGCACTGAGGGTGCAACAGATACTGCTGTCGCTGAAGCTGTTGAGGTACCTGACACTGACAGAGGTGTCGACGTAGCTGGTGAAGAAGTAGATGGAGTAGGTGGTGCTGGTGCAGAGAGGACTGACGCTGCTAATCCTGGCAAAGGTGTAGACGCTACAGGGGACGCGCCTGCTGGTGGCGCAACAGGTGGGACAGCTGGTGGAGCAAGTGCAGCTGTACCAGCGTATGAAGCTGGTGCTGTAGAGTGTGCAGAAGGCGTGGATGTAGACGTGTCTGATGCTGCTGCTGCTCCTAACGCTGTAGAGGCTACAGGGGACACTGCTGTGGGCGATGCAATAGGTGTAGTGCTAAGTGCTCCTGCTCCATCCTCAGTGCTCACTGACGTAGTCGATGTCGAAGTGGACGGATGCACATACCCCCCCTCAACCGGTGAAACGACAGAAGCCGGTAGAGATGAAGACGTGCGGGAGACAAGACAAACAGGACGCGCTGGACGACGACGACGTCGTCGAGAAGTAGGCGGACTGGGAGGGGGCATGACACCAGTGGAGCGGAGGATGGAGAGAATGGCTGCAGACTGAGATGGAAGGTCCAGGGCAGCCGAAAGAGGTCCCTCAGAGGAGGAGGAGGAAGATGAGGACGATGGTGTGCAGGAAGAGTCAACCTGATGGGTGAAGAGGTGGTCCCTGATCTGCTGCATCATCTGCCGTAGACTCTGGAGCTCGGTGTACAGTATGGCAAGAACACCGGTGTGATGATCAGGCTAGTGAGGTAGGTCTGTCTGCTGTGGTGTGTGAGGGAGCTCACGAGGAGGGAGCCAGGGTGGATGCCACCCACTGGGACGCAGGTGACACTGGCGCCATCCGTGGCGTCCGTCGCCACAGAAGTGGCAGGCAAACCCACGAAGAGCTGGATCATGCCGTGGAAGAAGATGACTACTCCTCTGAGAGTCAGGGGGGTGAAAATGGAGGATGCCGCATCCCGGCGGTGTAACTATAGACGCTGGGAGCGGCTGAAGGGCTGCCTCACTAAGAGGTGGTACCAGCGGCCACACATCAACCCCTGAAGACGTGGAATGATGCGGATGAGCGTGAAGAACGCCATGGCTCGGTGGTGGCGAGAAGGACCACGGAGAGGGCTGACCAGAGGGTGGAGGCGGTCCGTCCACCAGGCCGGCAGGTCGGTGCCATGGGTATGCGTGCAGAGTGTTGGCTCTGGTCGGAGAAGAAGCCGACCACAGTGGGAGCTGGGCTGCAGGCCCATGAAAAGATGACGCCAGAGGCCGGGTCAAAGTGCCGATGGGCTGGTAACACGGCTGGGTGAGAGGAACGCCCTCTCCTGGTGGTGAAGGGACCGACCACAGGGAAGAAGGGCAAGCACCACCGTGAGGTGGTGGCGTCGGTGGTGTGATCACTGTGCCAGAAGGCAACCCGTGATAGGAGTGAGCATGGGAGGTACTATGTCCCGGCGGTGTAAGAACTGACCACGGGGGCACATGACCGGCATGATCACGTAGAGGTGGTCTAGGCGGCGGCCTCAGTGTGTCTGAGGGTCGCAGATGAAGAGTGTGAGGGTGTAGAACACTGTCAGTGGGCGAGGGGGAAAATCCCTGTGTGAAGTAGGGGCCAGGAGGTGGCCCTAGCCACGGCAGCATCGTGGCGAGAGGAGTGATGAGATGTAAAGGGGTTGAGAGGATCTGACACTATTCCTAGTAAATGCAGAGATGAGGGGCAAGAGCCCAGGGTTGGTTGAACTAGACAGAGGAGACAGGCTGTGGTGCACGGTAAACGTGATAGAAGTAAGAAGGAAAAGAAAACAAAATGAAAAATGTGGTGGAGAAATCCCCCTTTCCAGTGAACAAAAAATTCCTTTCTTGTTGTTGTTTCTGGTTTTGTTTGTGGAGAACAAAAATCACAGAAATAACACCTGGGTTATCGAGTGCCTAGTGTTTGCTCGATTGCCCGTCTGTGACCTAACAGTTTTTTTTTGTTGTTCCTGGATGGAGTGGCCGGATCAAGTCCGAAGCGAAGAGTAAAAAAAAAATGAGGGGCCGTCAACCACCCACGATCGCGTGGGTGACGTCGCAATGGCGAAACGCACTCGCGACCTTCGCGTGGGTGCGAAGTAACCCACGCGAGGTGTTGACGACGACGCTAGCAGGATTGAAGGCGAGCGAGAGCAAGCGAGGGACAGCATGGGCCAGCGAGATCAAGCGAGAACCTGAGAGGGCGCGAGAGCCAGCGAGAGCCAGCGAAGGCACGAGAGCTAGCGAGAGCCAGAGAGAGCGCGAGTGGGGGAGACGGTGGGGGAGAGCAAGAGAAGCGAGAGAGAGAGAGAGAGAGCGAGAGAGTAGCAGCGAAAGAGGAGTGTGGGAGGCTGCTGCGATGGCGCTGAAGGTAGACGCGCACGCTGCTACTGCTACCGCCAAATATCGCGCTATCTTCCCAACGCTGCTGCTCGCTGCTTGCGCTGGTGCTGCCACTTTGCACGAGGCGAAGTTTGCAGGCTGCTAGCGCTGCGCACTGCAAATGCACGCTATCGCTGCTGCTCGCTATGCGCGCTGGTGCACCCGCTGTTGCACATCTCACACTACGCATTGCCAATGCCAGTGCTAGTGCTGCTCCTGCCGCCAGCGCAAGCTGCGCAACGCGGCTGTTCCTGTTTGCTGCTCGTGCGGGTGCTGTCACGTTGCGCAAGGTTGCTGCTGCTCAGAGCGCATAATGCTGCTACGGCGCGTTGCTGCTGCTGCAAGTGGCAGAGAGTGGCTGCACTGTGCGACTGCTGATACCCGCAAATGGCTGTCTGCAATGGGCTGGGTGGCTGCCACGCTCCTTGCACGCGGTAGCTTGCCAGTGGGCTGCCACGTTGTTTGCACGCTAGGCACTGTTGTGGCCGCAGACTGCCATGCGGCTGGTTGCGGCTGCTGCCACCGCTGTTGCGCACAGTGCACTGCTCAATGCCGCTGCTAATGTGAATACTGCTGCTGCTGCTGCGCTGCTTCCACGCGCAAGTACGCCATGTGCATGTGGCTGCCGCGCTGGACTTACACTTACACTTTTCTGCCGCAAGACCCTGTTGTTGTTTTAGCCACTGCTACCGATGGTGCTGCGTCTGGCGCCCATGCAGCAGCTTCAGTTGCACCCGATGGGCTCCTAGTGAACGCTAAATCTAACTTAGGTGGAAGATGAAAAACGTCGTTGCTGTCACAGACACGTTTGTCGCTCCTGGACACTGCTGTCTGCGTGGCGCCACGTGGCGCATCTCAGCTGCGTTTCAGACTCATTCTGCTGCTTTGTTGCTCACACGGCCCCCCTGTGCTCTGATACCAAGCTAAAATAAGTCTAGGGCAAGCAGGCCCATGTTGAATGAGACATGAGCTCTGGGTGTGAGTGGGAGAAGTGCAGCGCCAAAATTTGGCTAAGTCTGGAAGGATTTGAATTAAGAATCAAGGAGAGAGAACAATGAGCCCTACACTGAGCGTTTGTACTGGGGACTGGCGGCTAGCCCACCAGGCCCCGTCATCCCCGCCGCACCAAAAGGCACGGACGGGGAGTACACATGTCCTAGAACATGAAACCATAAACTGGAGGTCTCCCGAGGCACTGGAACAGTCAACCGTGTGCCCGGGTCTCGACCGACGGGAAAATATCAAGTATACCCCAAACACAACCAGAATATACGGTGACACACTAGCATCACGGTCTAGCCAAGCTAGGCAAGTTTAGGCCTCCCGAGACGCCGGAACATGTAACCGGGCGTCCGGGTCTCAGCCACACGCAGACTACACATGTCTGTCAAAAGGTCCCTAAGACTAGACCAACCAGTGCAGGGTCTCCCGAGGTACCGGTACAAACCACCGTGTACCCGGGTCTCGACCACCGAGAAAACTCTACTAGACACATATGGGTAAACTGAGCTGCTAGAATGCATCGTTCATGTCAGAGAAGAAGTAATGTAGCCACGGAGAACAGTCAGCTCAAACTAGGAGACAAGGCTACATGATAGCTCAAAGCCCACACACCAACACCCTTGGGCCACGCCTGAAGAAACCATCGCAGTCACTCCTCCCATGTGCCTCACCAGCCCCACGCCCTCACTCTCATCCCTGTCCTCTTCTTCATCCACCCACACTCTCACAGATCTCATGGGCTGCGCAGCAGGCGCAGGCTGATGCACCCTCGCACCTCCGATATTCACACCCATGCTCCTCCTCCGGGGGGCGGCTGCTGCAGCACTTGCTGCTGCCGTCTTTCCTGTTGCTCCTACCGTCGCACGCCTGCCTCCCCTTCTCAAAGGAACTTCCTTACTCCCATCGCTCTCCTCTGCTCCTCCTTCCTCGTCCTCCCAGGCCTGGCAAGTACAAGCAGTACAATGTACTGCTTGTACTTGCAAAAAGTTGACAATGCTCACATGCAAGTGAGCCATGTTGGCCCATTCAAACAGTTTTACGATTGACAAGGAAGTTAGGTGGACTGTTGAACATATTGACATTCCCATTGTCAACTAACCAGGGCACTGTTCGTCCCAAATGTCACATGACGCAGCCATCAGGCCTACCGACGATTGCTTACCCACGCCCCCCCCCCCCCCCCCC
>SZWC01002173.1:3665-16020 GCA_023375785.1 Penium margaritaceum
CAGTTCCCCCGACCCCAATTCCAATTTCGCTATACACACACCTCAAGCATGTGGCGGATGATGTTGGCCGCCTCCCTCAGCGCAAGCATCGGCACGGAGGACGACCTCGCAACAATAGGAATGCCCAGATCTGTTTCGTAAACTCGAGCGTAGCAGGCAGGGATGTTGTCGTCAGGGATCGGATGATCGTCAATAGATGGATCCACTGGGCCGTTCTCGGCTGGCCGAGGCGTGATGAGGCACAGCTGGCGTTGGACGACGTCAGTGACGACTTTCACGCGCACCAGCAGCCGCCCGTGCTTTTCAGATCCTGCCCTCTCTTCACCCTTTGACTCACTTGATGCGTTCCCACTCACTTCGGTCGCCTCCTCGCCGCCCTTGTCACTTTTCGGAAGGTCATCACTTGTTGATTTCTGGTCAGAATCTGTCCGCCTGCCCTCGTCCGCACTCCCGAAGCCTGGCGGGTTCTCCTTCCGAGGCATTTCCTTGACGAGCCAGACGTTTCCCTTGAACGTCTCCTGCGTGATGCTGCAGCCGGCGTTGAGGGAGTAGAAGCGCGTCACCTCCCCAGTGTGGCTAAACCAGAACACCTCCACCGCCGCATCTGTCTGGTGCCAAAGGGGTTTGAGAACGGGAGGGAAGACGGTGATTGACGGGAGGAGGGAAGTAACAGAGTGGGAAAAAGCGAATAGAGCCTTAGGCGATGCCGAGAGCGGGGAGCAACATGCAAAAAAGAGTATTTGGTGACATTTTGGAGCGGAGAATCAAGTCCTAAGCGTTGTGCAGAAAGCCAGAGGCGAGAAGCAGCAACAATGGAACAAGTTGCCAAGGGTCAAGGGTTGACGTGGAGAACAGATCTGGGATGCCATAGCAAGGCATATGCCACGGTCTCGGAAACAAATGCAATGAAGGCGCGAGCAGGAAAGCCAGACTAACCTGGTTCTCAAACCGCAAATAGACCCGGACATTATCCCCATCCTCCTCTCCTTCCCCCTCGTCCTCGCCGTCCTTTCCTCCCACCCAAGGTACCAATTTCTGCCATCCCGTTCCGATTCGTCGCCACAGATGTCCTGAGCCGAAGCACGATCTACTTTGACCAGATCTACTGTTGCCGAAGCAGTTGAAGCATCCGCCACAGCAGAAGGCCCAGCTGCGAAACCGAAGCCAGCGGAGGCTTTTCTGCACTTGCTGGTAGCTGCCCAGCTGGGGAATGCAGCCGGAGCGGCCGCCAGATCTAGCCATTCCGTACACACCACTGGGAGAACTGGTCCTTAGATCCCGAGGGGCCGGCCACCAAAGGGGACCGTCATTCTGAGAGGGAAACCCCTCATGCCGCGGATAACGGAGGAGGACGGGAGAGAAGACCTGGAATCCTCTACGGACGGACCAGCTAGGCCTGAAGCAGGCAGGCACGAATAGGGCCACCCTCAGTGTACCAGAATGACCGCTGCGTGGGTGATAAGGGCGGTTCTTGACAAGCTGATTTAGTCTCACCCCTGCGTTCTGAGAACAACTTCGACAAGCGCTCTCGACAGCGGACTTCTTCTAACGGCAACGGCAGCGGACTTCGTAGGGAACCTACGAGGGCCGGGCCTCGCGGACCTCCTGTCGGACAGAAGGGGGCCTTTATTATAAGCGGATCCAAAGGCATGAAACGAGGTGAAGGATGAACTGAGCTCGCCATTATTCTTCCAGTCTCTTTTTGGAAGGGTTAATTGACGGGCAAAATATTCAGTATATCCACGCACCCGAAAGGTTGACCCTGCCATATCAACGAGCGGTATTTTATTTCAACGATATCCAGAACTTAAGAGAAAGTTACAAAGTATACGGAATTGCTTGCCATGCTCGATCAACGACATGCGTAGCTGATCGAACATGGCGAGGAAGGTCATGTGACCGTCCCTCGAGCGCTACCCTCGCTCCCTTGCTCGATCACGATCAAGCGATGACCCTTTTCTTTCATTTTTTTCCGAAACGCAGAACCCCTATCACGATTTAGGGTTTTTTGTGTTTTGTGCGGGCTCCGCCCGTGCAAAACATGAAACCAATAGGGTAATTGCGCGTCCATTTTTTTGAAAAAGATGGGTCATCGCTCGATTGCGATTGATAAAAAAACACCCGTTTCANTTTTTTTTTTCTACGGCACACAAAACACTTAAGGTTTGCAAGACAAACACTTTCAAACCCAACCCCAAATTACATTCGGGGTTGAGGGTTTTATTTTTTGCGCCGGCATCTACTGGGCTCCGCAGCAGCGGAGCCCAAAAGAATTCCCTTTCAACGTATGGGGTGTCTTGGACCCCCCACGCAGACTCCACGTAAACCCCTCCATCAAACAATCACAAACACCTCGAAAATGGGGTTTGTGATGGTTCAAGGGGCCTGATAACGTCATAGTTCCGACATTGTATTTCATGCAGCGACGACATCGTGTTCGCACGCCTTTTTTTTGGGGATGCGTTTTTTTTCCGACTTGTGGATATGTCAGCGTTAAAGTTAAAAATCCGATAGATATGGCGTTGTTAAAGATTGATTACTCGATATGGGGGGCTTGTTAATGAAACCAGGGGGTACATGGTCATACCCCAGTAAATTGAAATTGAGGCACAGTTTAATACCTTTCCAAATGCAAGAACCCACACAAACACATATATGAGCACCAGAGCCCGTGTTCAGGCGGCGATTGACCAAAGGGCCAGCAGGCAGCCGGTGCAAGTCGAGGTAGTTGGGGTCATCCCGGCCTGGTTATCGCCCATGATTGGCCGCAAGCATAATTGGTGGGGATAAAAGTTTTATGACGTCTTGAAATGATAAAATTTACACAATGAGATAATAGCGGAGCATCATTTGGACCTATCGAGGCCATGTAATTTTTTCAGTATGTTTCCAGAAACTACAAGTAGCGAGTTCGATGAGGCTTGTGAGATTGTTTGCTACCCATCGATGGTCATGGGCGAGCATTGGCTGTGTTGTTGTGTGTGTCGTACACAGCTTNGGTGACCCCTCGGCTCATGTCCATTCACATGCAGATCCCTGAGACCGGCGACGGCGGCAGCAGGCTGGCAGCCGGTGGCGACGGGCGCCCAGAAGACTTTCGTATTTTGTAGACTCGTGCTGTGTCAGAGCACGTAGGCGTGCAGCCTATCAGTACGGAGATCTCATCGACGTGGCCGTTCTGGTTCAAACGACTCGTCGTTCTGACGTGTCTGCAGGGAGTTGTGACCAAAACTGTGTTTTTGCCACTGCTTTGTCCTGCTAGAAAAATAGCGCCGTTGTGCGCCGTGTGTGTGTGTGCATCCACTAGGTCCGTGGCACTATTTAGGTTGGCCAGACCTCAGTTGTCATTGCTCTCTGCACATTTCAAACATTTGCAACTTCTGACACTTGTGTTTGTGTCCCTAGCCAACCCCTTGCTGTACTCACCTTCACCTGTGCGTGCTAGTGAGTTACCTAGCTGGCTTGTGTTGCCACGCTAGCGACAGCAATGCTAGGAGCTGTCTCTCATGGTATCAGAGCAGGCGAGCCAGTGCTCGCATAGCTGCGCAACAGAGACGCAGCAACGGCAGAAGTCATGAGCAACCACAACCGTTGCCTTGAGTAGCAGCAGCAGTAGTGCCCACGGCCTCGGCGAGAGGTCCTGGGAGGGCCCACCACCACTTCGACCGTTTTTTTTAATAACTCCGGTCGTTCCGCGGTTGTTCCGCAGTCGTTCCGCGGTCATTCCGCGGCCGTTCCGCGGTGCTTCGCTTTGACAAGGCCTCCGCGGCAGGCGCGGCAGCCGCGCGACCGCGCCGGAACACACGTCCAGTGCCGCGGAGGCACTCGGTGTTCCGAGTTCGTCACCTCGCGGTGACGTCGCCATTGCAGGTCCGCGGTGTTCCGCTGATCCGCGCATCTCCGCCACGGCACCTCCGCGGCAGTTTCGGAACACACCGGCGCCACTCGCCGCAACTCCGCGGTTGCAAGTCTGCGGCACACCCTTCGCTTGCAGAACGCGAGCGCTGCTCGGCGGGTGCGGAACGTGCTGATCGCGGAACCTCGGCAACTCGCGGCATCTCACCGCATTCTACAAATGGCACGACCGGCACTCCGCACCCGACCGCGGAACTCCCGCAGTGCTTGGCCTGATCGCGGTCGTCGGCGGAAAAATCGCGGTAAAACCGCGGTACTCCGCGATAATCTGCGACAATCCGCGGTAATCCGCGGTGATCCGCGGTGAGCTTCCGCGGTGAGCTTCCGCGGTGAAGTTCACCACGGAAGGTATCCGCGGAGACGCTCCGCGGAGGAGTTCCGCGGAGAGGAAGTACCGCGGAGGGGCGGTTCCGTGGAGACGCTTCGCGGAGGACTTCAGCGGAGGGGAAAACAGGGGAGGAAACCTGTTGTCATGCCGAAGCAAACCTCCTCCAGCATGGCTGCCGACGCAAGTGCCGAGGGCAGCGCCGTCAGCGGTCAACGTCGACCACCGCCATCATCACCACAGCGGCAGCAGCAGTCGCAGCAGCAGCAACAGCAGCAGCAGCAGCCGCCACTACAGCAACAGCAGCCACTGTAGCAACAGCAGCAGCAGCAGCGACAGCAGCAGCCGCCGCCACAACACCAGTAGCCACCGCTACAGCAGAAGCAGTAGCGGCCGCCGAGCCCGATTACATTGGCGCGCCAAGTGCGCGCACTGGCGGACCTACAGGCAGAGAGCCGCGATACCCTGACGAGGCAGGTGGCCGAACTATAGGATATGATCAGGGGCTTGCTGCCCGTGTAGCAGTAGCAGCGTCCATCGACTGACCCGAGCGAGGACCACCTTGCCCACGGCGGTAATGGTGATGAAGTCGAGGAGAACCTCTCTGACTCCGGCAAGGAGGGCGAGGAAGAGGTGCTTCGAGCGCGCCTCATCCGCCTGGAGGCGCGTCGTAGAGCGCGTGAGGCCAATACAATCCTCCAANTGCCTCCTCGATGCCTGGCCCCGCAGTAGCTTCGGCCGTTGCCCTGCCGACGGTCAAGCCACCCAAGTGGTTTGAGTCAGACCCGCCAGTCTTCCGGACTGGGAACGACTTCAAGTCCTGGGAGCCACGCTTTCGCATGTGGGCCATGAGCGAGGGAGTCCTCCCCTACTACCTCGCACCATATCAGGCATCTGACCCTGCTCAGACACACATGGCAGTTCGCGCAGCTTCCGGCCTGATGAAAGCCGCCCCGGACTTCACCAAGGACTTCAGTCAGTTCCTTGGCGATTCGCTGACCGGCTCAGGAGCTAACCCTTGCGCAGCATGGGAACTGGCCGTCACTCTGTTTGAGGGCGCCACCTTGGCTTTGACATCCCAGCGCCTCGCCGTCTTCAACTCCCTCCGCCAGACTGCTCAGGATTCTGCAGCTGACTACTGGCGCCGGGCGATCCAGCTATACGAGGATCTTGGGGATGACGCTCCTGCGCAATACTCCGCCCTCTAGATCATCCTCTACGGCATCCACCCCAACTACGCGTGCGTCTTTAGCAACTTTGACCAGACGGTGCTTCGCGACATGGCGAGCGACGGGACCCTACTGCGCTGGGCCACTCTCCACTTTCTGGATGTGGCAGGTATGGACGCCGCGAACCGCGCTTGCCGTAGCACCGCTTCAGCTGTAGTTGCCGTCGCGTCGCCCTCCCCTCCATCTACAGTAACGACGGCTCCAGCGCAGGAGAAGAAGGGTCGCAGAGCGCCGGGTGGTGGTTCCAGCAGCGGGACCAGTAGCGGCACCAGCACTGGCAGTGTCAGCCGCAGCAGCAGCGATGGGAACAGCAGCAGCAGCGATGGGAACAGCAGTAGTAGCGGCGGCAGAAGCAGCGGCTGTAGCAGCATGACGAGACGTCGCCTCGTGTGCTTCAACTGCGGTGGTGACCATCGCTATCCCGACTGCACTCGCCTGACAGGACGCCCACTGGATTGGGCCAAGGTCACCCGTGGGCTGCAGCAGGCGCACGAGGCGCGCATGCGCCAGTCATTCGGTGCGACCGCTTGCGCGGCCGCCACCACCGCAGTCGTCCCAGAGGAGTCCGCCGCCATAGTAGGCTCCTCCGCTGATCCTCACGACCAGGAACTCGCTGAGCGCGACAGGACGATTGCCGAGCTTCACCAGCTTCTCGCCTTGCGCTCATCTGAGGGAGGTGCGAGTGAGTTAACTGAGTCGAGGGGTCCTACTGCCTGTGGATTGTCTGTGTCGTTGCGTGATGATTTCTGTGGTGGTCCCCATGCCCAGCCGTGTGCGCGTGACGGACCCGATGACACGTCTTGGTTGCATGCGTCTCATGTCCTCTTTGTTGCTCGTCTTGCCGCGTCGCCTGCCGAGCGGCCTACTGCTGCGCCTTGTTCCGTCGCCGAGTCCCACGTTGCCCCTTTGTACATGGGTCACAGATGCCACATGGGTCGTGGACTCTGGTGCCACCCATCACATGACGTGTCATCGTGACGCCTTTGTCGTCTTGCATCCCGTTGGCGCTGTTCGCTCTGTTCGCACTGCAGCTGGCCATGAGGTCCCTATCCAAGGTGTTGGGGTTGTGCAGTTCACCGGGCCAGCTGGTCCCGTATACATCTCCGACGTCCTTTTTGTCCCTGATCTGGAACTCAGCCTGCTGTCTGTCCGTGCTTGCACGAAGATGGGTCTCGGTGTCACGCACACGGGTGCCGATGCTTGCATCTTTGTGCGCGCCACCGAGGAGACCGTCCTCAGTGGGACGGTCGTCGATGATCTGTATCACATTGCTGGGTGCTCTGCGAGTGCACCCCCTTTGCCTCCCTCTTCCGCTACCCGTGCTTTCGTCGCTGGTGCTCTGTCCCCCGAACACCACCGCCTCCTGCATCGTAGTCTTTGTCATGTGCACCTGGGGGCTGTCGATAGGATGGTCCGCACTCAGCCTGCTCTTGGTCTTGATGCAGCATCCTTCGAGGCGCCGCCCATGACTGGCTGTCTGGCCTGTGCTGAGGGAAAAATGCACCGGTCTACTTATCCTACGTCTATCTCCAGGGCTCGTCGGCCACTGGAGCTTGTCCACTCCGACCTCATGGGTCCGCTCCCTGTCGAGTTTCAGGAAGACCGCGGTCGCTACGTCCTGACGTTGACTGATGACTTCACGCGCATGCGCTGGGTCTACAGCCTGCGTCAGAAGAGGGATGCAGCCATTGCGGTCCGCACCTGGCTGGTCATGGCCGAATGCCAGTCTCCCCACCGCCTTCAGACCTTTTGCTCGGACCGTGGCGGCGAGTACCTCGGTGACATGGCACGCTCCTTCACCGAGCTCGGTGTCTTTCACAACCTCTTTGCTCTCGCCACCCCCCAGTAGAATCGTGTCTCCGAGCGCTGGAACCGCACCATGGAGGATGCGGTCCGCGCCATGCGCGCCGACAGTGACATGCCTGAGGCCTTTGCCTTTGAGGGCATGACATACATGACCTGGGTGTGGAACCGCATTCCCCACGGTCCCCTCCCAGGTCACCGCACGCCCTACGAGTTGTGGTATGGGCGTCGAGCGGACCTGCGCCTCGCCCGTGTCTGGGGCTCCCTTGCCTGCGTCTGGTTCACGCCGGAGCAGCAGGGGAGCAAGCTCTCTCCGCGGGGCCGCCTCTGCACCTTCGTTGGCGTCGCCCCGCGGTCAAAGGCATGGCGGTTCTGGGACCCTGAGCGCCGCCGCATCGTGGAGGCCCGTGACGCTCTCTTCTTCGAGCATCTCGCCTTCCGCGGCCTTGCTCGCATCCACACTCTGCGTGCTGCTCATGCCCCTGGGTGTTCCGGTCCCCGTTGTGTGGGGGAGGCTCCTGGTCCGGTTGGCACAGTGGCCCCGTCCAGTGCGGTCACTCCGTCGCCGGCACCCCCGGGGCTGTCCCCAACGGTTGTGCTCACCGGCACCCCCAGCCCCGCCCCGTCTGTGGCTTGCTCCTTTGCCCCTGACTCTCCGCGCTTGCCCGTGTCCGCGTCTGCATTCGAGTCTGCCTCCGCGTCTGCGGCTCTGCCTGATCTTGCGTCCGTTTCCGCATCTGAGACTGAGTCTGACCCTACGTCTGAAGCTTAGTCAGATCCTGCATCCGCATCCGTGTCTGGCGCTGAGCTGTCCCTGTCTCTGGTCACAGACGCGCCTGTGTCTGCCGTGGGCCTGACCCCAGCTGGTGATGCCACGCCAGCCTCGAGTGGCACGCCTGCCGTGCGGTCCACACTGGCATATGAGTCCGCAGCTCCCACTTCTCCTGCCCTGTCGGACCCCCACACACGGGCACCCGGCGGACGTCTCCGCCCGCGCCCCACGTGCAGCGTCGCCAGCGGTGATCCGGGCACAAAGGTCCTTGGCCTGAGTGCGCGCGGCCTTGCTGAGGTTCACCCAGGCTGTGCCACTAGTGCGGCACTACTTGCTCATTCGCGCGGTCTTGCTCGTGACGCCGCTGAGTCCATGGTGACGATCGATCCTCCCTCTGCAGCATATGCCCTGGCTACACGGAGTGCACCAGTGCTGGCTCCCGATCCCACCAGTCTGCCTGAGGCCTTGTCGGCTTCTGATGCTGAGCAGTGGCGCACTACGTGCCAGGCTGAGCTTGATGCCATCCGCGAGCACGACGTCTTTGAGCTGGTGGATTTGCCGAAGAACCGCAAGACGATCAAGGCCAAGTGGGTTCTACGCAAGAAGCTTAAGCCAGACGGCACCGTGGAGCGCTACAAGGCGCGCGTGACAGCAAAGGGCTTCTCTCAGGTCCCTAGTGTGGACTACACCGAGACCTTTGCCCCAGTTGGGCGGATGACGACCACACTCACATTGCTGAGCCAGGTGGCACAACACGACTGGGAACTCCATCAGATGGATGTCAACAACGCCTTCCTAAATGGGGATCTTGAGGAGGAGATTTACATGGTCCAGCCACCTGGCTTTGAGGATGGTACCGGTCGCGTGTACCGACTGCGGAAGGCCTTGTACGGCCTGAAGCAGTCACCGTGCTGCTGGAACCAGGAGATCACCAGCACGCTGAGACGCGCTGGGTACGTTCAGAGTGATGCTGACCCATCCCTGTTCATCTCACAGTCCCCAGCACTGCTCGCTGCCATCCTCGTCTACGTGGACGATCTTCTGATCGCTTCGCCCGACCTGGGAGCAGTGAATGCTGCCAAGGCCGTTCTCTCCTCGGCCTACAAGATGAAGGACCTTGGTGAGGCTTCTGTCTTTTTGGGGATGGAGATCGTGCGCGACCGTGTTCGTCGCACACTCCGTGTCCATCAGGGACGCTACGCAGAGATCGTGGGGGAGCGCTTTGCCGACCTCCTCGCGGCCGTCCGCACGGCCTCCACGCCCATGACCCCTGAGGGGCAGGCTGCCCTGAAGGTCGATGACCCAGCGGACCTGGGGGAGCCAGTTGATGTGACCCTGTACCTGCGAGTCATCGGCTCGCTCATGTACTTGGCCACCACGACACGGCTCGACATTGCCTTCACTGTCAACCTGCTCGCCCAGTTCTCGCAGGCTCCACGCCAGCGAACACCGGAGGCCGCAGTCCGGTGTGTGCGCTACATTTTGTCCACCGCACGCTTCGGCCTGTGCTTTCGCGAGCAGGTGTCCGTTGTGCTCGATGGGTACACAGACAGCGACTGGGCGTGGAGTCCAGACGGCAAAAGCCGCACCGTCTACATCTTCCTCATTGGAGGTACTGCAATGTCCTGGCGAAGTGGGAAGCAGGGCTGCATCGCACGCAGTACTGCTGAGGCAGAGTATGTTGCCCTAGGCGCCGGTGCAACGGAATGTGTCTGGCTCGTCCGTCTGTTGCGTGAACTGCGTCTGTCCATTCCCCCCGTGGTTCTCCAGGGTGACAACATGAGCGCGGAGGCCATTGCCAAGAACTCAGGTGTGTTCCATGCACGCACGAAGCACATCAATGTCGAGCATCACTCCGTGCGTGACCTGGTTGATCGTGGTGAGATCCGAGTCATCTACGTGAGCACTGACAGGCAGTGCGCGGATTTTCTGACCAAGGCTCTGGATCGTTCGAAGTTTCATGCGGCCACTCGTTCCGTTGGACTCTGCCCCTCCCCTGTTGCAGGTTGATTCCTCCTGTGCCACCCTGTATGTGTTGTGCCTACTGCTTGCAGCGGCTGTGCGTTTCCTGCTCTGTACAGCGTCAGTGTGTGCATGTGCATGGACGTGTTTCGCCCTCTGGTCATGGGGGATTGTTGTTGTGTGTGTCGTACACAGCTTATGGTGACCCCTCGGCTCATGTCTATTCACATGCAGATCCCTGAGACCGGCAACGACGGCAGCAGGCTGGCAGCCGGTGGCGACGGGCGCCCAGAAGACTTTCGTATTTTGTAGACTCGTGCTATGTCAGAGCACGTAGGCGTGCAGCCTATCAGTACGTAGATCTCGTCGACGTGGCCGTTCTGGTTCAAACGGCATGTCGTTCTGATGTGTCTGCAGGGAGTTTTGACCAAAACTGTGTTTTTGCCACTGCTTTGTCCTGCTAGAAAAACAGCGCCGTTGTGCGCCGTGTGTGTGTGTGCATCCACTAGGTCCGTGGCACTATTTAGGTTGGCCAGACCTCAGTTGTCATTGCTCTCTGCACATTTCAAGCATTTGCAGCTTCTGACACTTGTATTTGTGTCCCTAGCCAACCCCTTGCTGTTCTCACCTTCACCTGCGCGTGCTAGTGAGTTAGCTAGCTGGCTTGTGTTGCCACGCTAGCGACAGCAGTGCTAGGAGCTGTCTCTCAGGCTGGTGATGTTGCCACGTCGAGCCTATCACTGTCTGTAGATTACCGGCAGGCCTTGAGGCTGTCGAGATTGGCCGACAAGGCCCCGTGGTTGGTCATATTGGCCGGCAAGGCCCCATGGTTGGCCAACCATTGATACAGGTTTATTTATCGAATTGCACATCTAATCAAGGCTCCGACGTCGATTGCCCTTTTCCTGGAACCAGTTGGGGCAAGATGAGAATATTGCCCGAATGGAGAGAGCTTCATCACTCCAAAAAGGTGAGCCTAGATCTCAGTTGAGGAAGAAAGTGTGAGTACTTTTGCATGAGACAATGTTCTTGAAGTTTCTTGAGGAAGCGAAAGATACTTCATGCACTCTACTCCAAGAAGATGCAAGTTGCTGATGTGAGCAAAGTTGCTCAAACATTACCTACTCACATTCGTCATTTCTTGAAGAGAGAGGAAGGAGAGAGCTTTCTCTCTTGTTTCAAGTTGCAATGTGCATTGAAGTATTTCACTTCCTCACTCGCGACTCGTTCCACACAGAAGGGAGTGGGAAGCTTGAGCATAAAAAACCATCCAGACCCCATTCCTCTGCCTGCCACTTCTCACAGGAGGCATCAAATCATGATGGCCGAACTAAGCCCTAATCACACTCCACAGTCAATCATGCAAAAATGGTTGACAACGCTTTCTAGAGAAGTTCCTCACTCAGTCAACCAACAACTCGAGCACCCACTCTATCTAGAGGTGCGAGTGTGGCTACAGCTTGCAGCTTCCCTTGCTCTTGGAACGCTTCCACCATCGCCCCCGCAATTGCCTCAGCCTTGTTGCTCGAATCTGTGACGGCAACAGCTGTGGGGCCTGCGCCACTAATGGTGCAACCATACGCGCCGGCGGCCCTTGCCGCAACCTTCACGGCGGAGAAGCCGGGAATGAGTGGCGCACGCCGTGGCTCGACTATGCCATCGGACGCTGAAGAGTAGCCAGACAAACACGTCCACAAGCATAGAAAATGGATGAGGTTGTAAAGCCAACAATATGCATGCCCTAGAAGGGTTTTTGATGCAGAAGAAGTAGTGCCTTCAGCTCTAGAGTGGTTTGCAGCCCTTTGCACAAGATCGTACTGTGTTAGGACAGACCCAAAACCAGTGATGGCAGGGCGCGCGCCTTAAGGCAAACGCCTTAAGGCGCACCTTCCACACCTTAAACGCCTTACAAATAATTAAGGCGCGCCCTGGGTTTCGTAGGAGAAAAAATTGGTCGGAAAAAAATGTATGTGTTCAGTCTTGGGCAATGAATTCATACCTGTGGTCAAAACAATGAGGGGCACAGTCTTCAGCCATTTTAAAATCATTATGTGTTGCAGAAAATGCATGCAGAAATGCCTCACAACCACACAAGTCTGGTGGTTTATGTGTGTAATGCATGCCTGTTCTCCGTTTTCACAGCAATTTAAGTAGAAAAAAAATTCCCAACCTTCGACAATGCCTCCATATTGTTCAGCTCATCACGCTGGACACACCCATGTTTTTTTCAAAATTTTCTGAGGTGGTCACCCCCTGTTCGGGCTACAAGGCGCCACCTTTAGGCGCGCCTTCCTGCCTTCACACCTTAAACGCCTTCATTATAATGAAGGCGCGCTTTTTGCCTTCACT
>SZWC01002173.1:20048-37459 GCA_023375785.1 Penium margaritaceum
ACACACACACAAACACACACACACACACACACACACACACACACGCACGCACGCGCGCTTGCGTGCGCGCGCACACGGAGACAAGGAGGGAGAAAGGGAGAGATTGGAAGAGGGGACAAATTGAAGTCAAGTGTAGAACAAAACTCGGCTGGGATAAAGGGTTCAGGCAGAGGTGGCTTGAGAGTGGGAGGAAAGGGAGACAGGGGGAGGTTGTGACATGGCTGGCTCCCAGTCTTTGTCCTGAAAGGATAACAAAACGCAGGAGATGGAACCAAGTGAAGCACACACAGAGTTCCAACGTCAGCTTGACAGTCCTCAGTGTTGTTGAAAACATATTTGTTCCAAATCTCACTTGCAGGAGGGAGGGAAAATCGGCAGCGCATATGTGCTCAGAAGGGAAGTGAGGCAATCTCATTGTTTCATCTGACAGACGCTCAACGGGGGGGAGGGGTAGAAGTGGGTTGGGGAAGGGGGGCCAAGAGTTGTGTAGAGGGGGAGGGTGGAAGGGGGGGAGGGGGAACAAGGAGGGGGAGGTGACGAGGACAGAGACGGTGGGAGGAGGAGGAGTGTGGAAGGGGAACAAAAGAGGGAGCAGGGGCACTTCGTATGGCTCCTGTACCCTGCATTGGCTTCCACGCACGTGCCACGTCAACTGCACCTTCCCAGAAGCAGCAGCTTGGAGGCAACGTCGGGACCGCGCCTCGGGTTGACGAGCTGCACCTGAAGTGGCAGGTGCAGCTGCTGCCGCCGCACAGTGTGCCGCAAGGGAGAGAGCCATGCTGCTCTCCGAGTGCTGCTGCTGCTGCTCCTGCAGGAGTCGCTGCTGCTGCAGCTGCTCTTGCCGCTGTCGGAAAAAAGAGGCACGGCGCTAGCGTGGCTTCGTACGTGGCAGAGGGTGCGAAGTGGTTGACAATGCCGGTCAAGCAGGGCAACGCCGAGTGGTTCTTTGCCTGCTTCTTACGGAGGGCGTGCGCTGCGAAAGAGGCTGCTTGAGGAATGCAACGGGAACGAAAGGTCCCTGTGTTGATGGCGGGGAGTAAGCTTTGTCTGGGGCCAGTCGGCGCCGAAGAGCTGGATTTTGGGGCCAGTGAGAGCCGGAAGGCACATGACAAATGGACAAATTTCATTTACAGCCCAGTTCTTCAATTCCATAAAATAAAGAGCCAACTCTTCAGTTGGCCGAAATGTCTTGCATAAGTTTCATCCACATCGTTACCTTACTTTGTTGCACAGATGAAAATGTGAATAAGCCTTTTTATCATGAAAATAGAAACTTCTGTATTTCTACACCCATAAGCATGTTGAACATCTACCATTGTGCGAGGTGAACTTTTGTAAAGTAGTTCACCACGTGACATCATGTATTGAACATGGCTATTCGTGTAACAAAATGAAATGGCATGACACATCTCGTCAAGGCACGTCACAAAAATACAAGAAGAAAACAGCAAATCATAGCATAGATCTGTAGTGCATCGCACAGATCAGAGCCGCACCACACACCACAGAGCTACTTTACACTACGCAGTGCCATGACCATACCGCACCACACCATGGCCATAACACAATTTCACCAAAATGCATCAGACCACATCACATTGCAACCGCAAGGCACTACACCATGACTTGAACTCACCATACAACGCACGACAAGGCAAAACACAACATAAAACAATACGGTAATGCTTGACACACGATGACACGACACAACACAACAAGGCACAATAAGGAAAATCACATCACAAAATCAAGAAAAACAGCATGTAATGGCATGGAAAAGCACAAAAAAACACTTTCATACAATACACGACACATAATAACAAAACACGTCATAGTTAAGAACACCACATTGAAACATGGCAAAGATTTGTAGTGCACCGCATTGATAAGGGCAATACCACACCACACCAGACCAAACCACATTGCTCCATGACCGCACTAGACCAGGTCCGCATCACAAAATACTGTAGCATACCAAAACTACACAATATCGCATGGTATCGCATCATACATGCAACAATGTTTTACTACACTACACCGTGACTGCATCACATTGTGATCGCACCACACCGTTAACATACCGTATTATCATCACAGCACACCATCATGGCACTATGTCTATAATAAATTTTACCGTGAACGCAGCACACTGTGACTGCACCGTACCATCACCAAATCACATTGTCATCGCACTGCACCCTCACCAGATTGCATTACACTATTACTACACCACATCATCATCACATTGAACCATCACCACACCGTATCATCACTGCATCACACAATCACCATAGCACAATATCACCGCAACATGTTGCCAATGCATCGCATCATCATCGCACTGTATTTTCATTGCACCATCAGTGCATGTACTACCCTGCATTGCTATTGCACCACACCATGACCACACAACACCATGACCACATTGCACCTTGAATCGCACATTGCTGTCACTACACTACGCTTTCAGTGCACTACATAGGTACCTCCCTACATCATCACTACACCGCATTGCATCATAAACGTAATGTAATGTGACTACACCACACCACATCACACAATGCTATTAGTATAGTATATTGTGTGCACATCTCTTTATGACCACACGGCACCATCATTACAATGTACATTGCCAAAACACATCAACATGTCAAACCACAATTTTCACACTACATTACAAAAACCACGAAATTCTTATCACACCACACAACCTTTGTTGTACAACCCACCATCAGTGCACTACAACCTAACTGTACCATCATCATTCTACACTTGAATTCCACATGCAGTTGCAAATGCTTCCAATGCAACTGCACCACACTACTATCGCATTGCATGCACATCGCTTTGTTGCCACTAAGCACCATGACCACATAATACCATCACACCACACCATCAAAACATAGCACCATCACCGCAACGTAGAGTCACTACATTCCATTGACTTGCATTGCACTTCACAACAGTACAAAATAATCACAACACACCATGCAAACACCATATCACACCACACAGGTGTGTAGTGCACGTTCAACTCATTGCCCCATCAGCTCCCTACATGAAAATACACCACGACCGCACCTCATGTTGTCTACAACACACCATCATAAAACCCCACTGTAAATTCGTGGAGTGGTCAATACATTAAACATCATCATCAACGCATCACATTATGTTGCAACAATAATGCACCATGATTGTAGTGCATTGTGACCACATGGCAAGGTCAGTAAACCGCAAGGTCACTACACACGCTACGTCACCACACTTCACCATTAGCATGCAACCATCTATGTACAAAACTTTCACCACATAGCAACATTAACACACCACAAAATCACCATAGTATATAAAAATTGCAACTGATCATCTGTGTAGCACACCATAAGTACACCACACTAGCCTACATCACACCATCAGTTTATCACAACATCATCATGTCTATTGTGTCCAATCATCATAGTTTCCATAATAAACTACAAAAAACTACTCAGCGACAACAATTCATCATGAATGTACTACAACATCTCCAAATTACACCATCACTAGAGTGCATTATTGTTACACCACATTGCATCGTCATTTTGCCACATCATCAGTGTAATGTATTGTCACTATAGAATTTTTTTATGTTCTACACTATTACCACACCACACTATCATAGAAATAGAATTTAATCAAAATTCACCATCAACATAGCAAACCAATGCAAGAAACACACCTCAACACAACTCCAAAACACCACAACCATGTAGCAATTTTCAATGTATTTGCAATTTTCAATTTTCAATGCATCATCATTGGACTACATTGTCAATGCACCACACCTCACCATATCTCACCATTCATTTGCTACAAATACATTGCAACACATCGCCATCATATTGAATCAATTCCTTGTCAAAGTTTTTATGCATTGTAATTTCCTTTAATAAAACATCGTCACATTTCACAAGCGCACCACATTACATTGTCATTGCATTGTTACCATGTAGCACCATTAGCGCACATCATGAATGCACCACTTTGTCATCACACTATACTATCAAAGCATTTCACCACCAATGCACCATGATTAAACACATCGCAAATGTACCACATAACTAGTGCATCTCATTCCAAGTGCAACACACAATTATTGAACCAAAGTGTCATGAAAGCACTCTATGACCAAAACACATAATGAACACACCTCATAATAGCACACCACACTGCACCACACCACATTGTACTTGATCACATTACATTGCACCGTAACATAGTGTGAACACATTGTGCCTTGATATCAAATTTCATCACTAAGCTTTACTATTAGTACACCACACCATCACCACATTGTCGCCACATTGCACCATAATGGCATTAGACCATCATTGAATTGTAGAATTAATCCATCTCACATTCATCATTCCTCACCATCATTTCACCACTCATTATGAGCGCACCAAAGTGCTTATGCATTGCACCATCAGTACATCACACCACCATCGCACCATACCACCACCTTTGTGCACCAACAAGGCACTACATAATCACAACAGTGCAATATCATGACACCAGACATCATCGTCAAATTACCTCACTTTACCTCATTTCAGTGGAGTACACCTCATCACAATGTACCACTATGTTTTACAACACACCACACCACAATGATCTACACGAAATCACATAAAAAATCAGCACACCACATCAGTTTGCTATGCACCTTGCTACATCATTTTGTACATGTTACCATGATAAGGTCACTAATAGATAACCACTATGTTGATTTCCTTTTGCAAATATTAGAAAACAGAGGAAGCGTAACAAGGAGATGGGACTTCCATACACTTTTAATGAGGGAAAGGAAATAGAAAGAGAGAAAAAATTGATGGAAAGGAGTAAAAGGAGATTTTGGAACTTGATTGTTGTTCATGAGGACTGAAAATGAGATTTTTGGGGCCTTAAAAGAGTCTTCATAAGTGGTATGTAAGAAAGAGCGATTGATTCTAATGTTTGGTTGCCTTGGATGTTGAAAGCAACGAGAGATCATGTGAGAGATGAATAAAAAAAAAGAAAAGTGTTACACATGAAAAATAGCACAAATGAATGTAGAGCTAAGGAGGAGGGTGGAAGAAAGGCAAAGGAGACCATATGCATGCGTATGATAGATGGTGAGGGTTTCCTATAGAGAAGGAGAACAAGTCATGAGAAGAGAGCATGCGGCTTAGAATGCCTATCTTCTCCCACAGAGGTATGTTACCATACACAAGAATCCACACACACCTTTTTGTTTCCACAAAAAAACTTGAGACATGAGATAAAAATTCGTTTTTGTGATCACGTTTCTTGAAGTTACACTGTCATGCACAACATGGATTTGTAGGCTTTGTGCCTTCTTAAACCTACCTTACCTCCCCTCCCAATGGCATCTTGTGTTCAAATTTGAAATGTGCCTTGTGGGGTGCACCACAAAGTACTTATCATCGAGAGATGTATTGTGCTTCAAATCTTAATGATAAAGGATACTGATATGTAACACAACTAAAGGAATTAAAACAATACAATCATCATCATGGAAGGAAGAAAATGAATATTTTTGATCTTGTGCATGGAGTTCTGGTTAATCGTGCCATTTGAATACACTATCTAATGTGTGTATATGGTACATGCAATACCTTAGGTTCTTAGTAATTTACATGCACGCATACACTTTGTAATACACCATTAAACTAGTGGAATAAAGTTTCATATTGATAGAATATTTGAATTCTACCGTGGTTTCGTAGATATGTGAAATCTATTTAATTATGTGTATTCAGATATGTTAGATAGCCTACTCATGTATGGTGGGTCCATTGGTCTCTCGTCATATATGGCGCAAATGTATAGCGACATTGCGAGGTACTTCATACCTCGAAAGACCTTAGTTGTGAGTTCGCTCGAAGTTCGGAAGGGGCCACTCGCATCATTTGCTCAACCCTGAAGAAGTCCTTGGTGCCCTCCCCCCCCAAAGTCCCTTGAGTGTATCTTGGGGGTGTATCTGGTGGTGTATCGTGAAAATGCCAAGTGTTGGTACTTGTGTTTTCTAATGTTCCATCTCGCCCCCCCTCCCAACATGTGAAGTGTAATGGGCGGGTGTATCGTGCATTGTATCGTAGATCTTTATCGATATCGAACATGTGTACATTTATTTGCTCATCACTTATGGTACACAAGTTGACATATTTGATACCTCTCCGATACACACTCCGATACACCACTCCAATACACTTTCGCCTTTAGGGGGGAGGTGAGGGCTATCGACACCCCCCCTCCACATCGAAAGTGTATTGGGGTGGTGTAGAGTAGATCGTCACGGATAGACATTAAAAAATACAACTTGTGTATTTCTCACCACTTCCGTCCATAATCAGTACTTTATAGGCTCCTGAGTTGTAGTTGCGGACCCCCCACCCCCCCAAAGAGCCTGTAGTGTATTTGGGGATTGTATCGTGTGGTGTATCATGGAAATGGAAAGTGTTGGAACTGATGTATTCCAATTTTCCATTGCGCAAGCCCCCCCCCCCCAAACACGTCAAGTGTATTTTGGGAGTGTATAGTAAAGTGCATCGTACATGTCTATCAATAATGAACATGTGTACACCTCTTTGGTCATCACTTATAAAACACAAGTTGACAAAGTTGATACCCCTTAGATATAGACTCCGATACACCACCCCAATACACTTTTGACTTTTGTTTGGGGGGTGGGAGAGGGCTATCCATACCCCCCCTCGATATCAAAAGTGTATTGGGGTGGTGTAGCGGTGAGTGTTGCGGATAGACATTGAAAAATACAACTTGTGTGTTGGTGATCACCGCCTTCCTCCGTAAACAAAAGGGAACCTGTCGGGTCCCACAATCGCGGGGCGCGGCAGGTGCCCAGGCGAGTAAATTGATAAAACCCCAAACTTGTCGTCAAACTTGGGGGTTTGCTTGATGTTTTGGGTGGAATAAGAACAATAGGTTTGTGGGTGCGCCTTGGAGATCTTCCAAACCCCGTAGTTTGGTTGTTTAACTGTCGGGTAAGGGCAGGTGCCGTGCTAAAATAAAGGACAGTAGCCAGTGTAGAGAGGAGGGTTTGGTCATAGTTTGTTCGCGAGAGTGCTTGCGTCAGACATGGGCAACGCCGATGTCAAACGCGAGCGATGTCGCCATCAAAGTCGACGAGGTCCTCCTTCATGGGAAAAACCGCCTTGTACACTCTACGTCAGGTGTATTATATGGACCCGATTATTCAAAGAAGCTATGCTCAGCCAACCGACAACAAAGGCTTGAATAGTGCATGACAACAAAGGATGACTTAAATAGGTATGATATCATAAACCTAGCCTACCAGTTATATTGGAGGAGCTAAAAATGGGTCACATTGAAATCATAATATTTCTTTCACGTGTACGTTGTTCACAATTAAAAAGTATCATTATTCTAAAATACTCTAAATGATATGAGAACTTGAAGGAAGTTCAATGAAACATTGAGGGTAATATAAATAGAAATGTCTGTGTTTTTAGGAAAGACACAAAACTTCCATGTGGCATTCCTATTAATGGCATTAAATTTCCTGCAAACATGTTCCACATATGTTCCGTTTTTGTACACTAGTTTATTAGTATGTATTTTTGGGGTGATTGACCATAAATGTGTGCATGAATGGAGCTCAATGATGCATACATTTACACATTTCAAACAAATTCTTCACAACACATACATAAGGATACATAAATATTTCAATATAGAAGTTAAAATGTGCTAAAGCAACTCAAACATGCATTCATGCCTACGTGTGGGGACAAACACACAAAACACAGACAAACACACACACACACAGACAGACACACACACAAACAAACACGCATACACACACACACACTCACACTCATACGCACACAGACACACACACACACAGACAGACACACACACAAACAAACACGCATACACACACACACACTCACACTCATACGCACACAGACACACACACACACAGACAGACACACACACAAACAAACACGCATACACACACACACACTCACACAAACACACACACACACACACAAAGAGAGAGAGAGAGAGAGAGAGAGAGAGAGAGAGAGAAACGCACAAACAAAGAAGAAAATTTGCATTAGAATTATTCAAAGAAGAAAAGGCACATCAAAATAATTTTTAATGAATTTATGTAGTACCGTAGGAGTCTGCACAACTGATCTTGCTTTCGTGCACATATCTTGACAAGAACACTGTGTGCATAACAAAAGTTATTTACTAGAAATTTGTATGAAGAAAATGAATATCCTCATCCCAACACCTCCTCTAACACCCCTAAACCCCTTGTGTAAAGCTTTGACGCTGATGTATGACCACCTTCTTTAAGTCTCTTGTGCAATATCTTGTTTTCTTGCCCCATAGCAAAAGCAATGCTGAGGAATGTATTGCTATGAGAACATTTACTGAACCCCTTTTAGATGTTAGATAATGTAGTCTTCCTCTTGTTATTTATCCACCTCTATCACCCACTTCCCTTTCTTCACCCTCACACGTTGTTGCTTTATTTCTCATAGAGAAGCCCCAGAATAATTTCATCCTAGCCTACCAAAACCACTAGAAATGAGAATCATATGGATGTGATGAGTAGAAAAAATTGGAATACTACACGACTTAGTTGTAATAGAATTCACAAACATGAATACACATGCTCAGGGATTGGCACGTTTTTATGCAACAATGTAGTAGTAGAAACGTATGTCGGATTAGTAGTCATAGCAACATGACAATGAACATCCGCATAAGGAGGCTAAAAGTGTGAAAAACAAGAGTATCAGCAGTTTTTTATGCAGTGAGGACCACACTGCTAAAATGCTAAGCATAGGGGAGACTGAAAATTATTTGTAAATTCATCTTTGTCTAAGTAACATCCTCAGAATTCTAGTCCCATTCCTATAGGCATTACAGGCCTTAGCCCTAGTGTTGGTCTTTTCTTATTCTTAATCCAAGTTTCACTCTTTGGTGTAATTTTTGTTATTGTCTTAGTCTCAATTATAGTTTTTTTTTATTTGGTCTAGTTTTAGTTGTAGTTTTATTCATATTCCTAGTTCCATTCCTTGTCCTTTTCCTAGTCATAATCCTAGTCTGAATCCCATTCTTACTCCCAACAGTATTCTCACTCCCATTTATGTTGAATCACCGCAAATTCATTCACTTTGTAATGTGTGTAAAACAGTGAAACATATGGTGAGGACACTTCCTGGAAAACAACCTAGCCAATTTTGAATGTTTCCTAGACATTAGTGGTTACAATTATGTTCAAAATTAGTTTTGTATACAAGAACACATGAGTTTCTCAGAAATTGATAGAGAAATGGATGCTATTGTTTTCATTTTAAATCCATTATTTCAAACAATTATCTAGGAACACTAAAGCACATGCTTCAAAAATTTTGCACCTATTGTGTGATTTAAGTTAATTTTATGTTATGATTGTAGTTATGTCCCTGACGCTGCTTTACCATCTCTAAATCAACAACATTCTTGTAAGTATGGACCGGAATCTCACACAATCGTCACGATGTTTTTTTGGATGCTTGACCATACCCCCTCTTCGGTAGCCTGATTTTGCATCGGGGGTTTATTAGGAAGTGTATCTGGAGGGGGGGGGCAATGACATACACATGTGAGTTGATTCACTTGTGTAAATTTTGGTGAGTAATCGCGATACACTCCCGAATATACTCCCCCAATGCATTCATAGTGCTTGGGGGGGGGGTTCCTCATTGGGGCGCACTAATCTTGTCATCACGGTGAGACAAGGACATTTCAATTGCGATATGGTTCTTAGTTTTCAGCCCAAGCACCTATGGATTCAAGCAACCACTCATGCTCGTAAACGTGAGAAGATTATAGAAATGTCTGTCTATTGGATGTCTACTGGCTGTAATGCGCAAAAATCAATCCAGGTAAAACTCCAAATTTTGAGAGGGGGAATCATCGATACCCCATGCCCCCAATCAAAATGTATGTAGATTTTGTATCGAGTTGTGTATCAGGAGAGGGTTCAGATCAATACCCAAGTGCAAAAATTGACTTGTGTACATTTTTGAGCGGATTCCTCATACATAGCCCGATACACACCCGTAACACACTCGGGGGGAGGGGGGGTGACCTCTAGCAAGGCGTGGTTACTTAGTTAAAAAAATGATAATAGCATTTAATTTTATGCTCCAGCCCTTGCAATACTCGGTTATTGTAGCTCGTTTGATGACTTCGATGGACGGCTGAGATTAGGCTTTACTTATTGGATGTTGTATACACATGTGTATTTAAACTGCTTCCTACTAAATACACCTTGCAATACACTCTAGATACACTTTTCTTTCCTTAGAGGGGGAGGGGGGGACTCGTCGTCCCTCCCCCCCACTCAAAGTGAATTGGGGTAGTGTATTCGGTATTGTATGTGGAGGGGTGCCAAATGAATACACAAGTGTACAAATTTACTTGTGTTCATTTTTGAGCGGAATCCTCATACACACTCAAATACACACCCCCAATACACTCGGGGGGGGGACTCGTCGTCTTCCCCCCTCTTCTCAAAGTGTATTGGGGGAGTGTATTGGGTTGTGTATCTGGGGAGGGGGTGCCGAATGAATATACAAGTGTAAAAATACACTTGTGTACATTTGCAAGTGAATGATGATAGAGTCCCTGATACACTCCCCCAATACACTAGGAGTGTTTTGGGAGGGGATGAGGGGTTTGACCGGGGTTCTCTTTGTGCACAACGTGAGAGTGAAGTCTGTGTTTTCTCCCTTTTCTAGGTGTCGTTCTTTTACAATAAGTGACATCCTTGATTGAGAATAGTTTACTTTAATAGAGATACACAGGTGTATTTGTGACAACGTCCTTCAGATACACTTACTGATACACTATCCATGTAATCGTTTTGGTGGGGGGGGTGGGGCGTACCCCTCCCTTCCCCCCGCCCCCTAGAACTAGAAAATACATAGTAATGGTGTATTTGGTTGTGTATCTTGTGGGGAGCATATGTAAGACAAAAGTGTATATATATACTAGTGTACATATATTTGTTGCTTCACGATACACTCCCCGGGACACAACCCCAATACACTCTTAGTAAAGTGGGGGGGGGGAAGGGTCTGACAATATCAGAAAATACACTAGTGTACATTTTTGCAATTCTCCATGGTACACTACCTAATACATCCACTAGATACACTCGGGGGGGGGGAGTCAACTTTGAGCATATGTGCGAAGTGAAACTAGTAAAGAATATGCAAAATAGAGCATGTTCATCTTTGTTCGTAACAACGGTGTATCCGCTTTGTATCCTTTTTTGATAATATTATGTCTAAATGAAATTTCCTTCATGAATGTGGAGGACAGATATAAGAAAGTAAAAAACAACGGATTTCATTTTTAAAATTGTGTGATGTTAATGTTTAGGAATCACGGTAACGGATTTTACAACCCCTTGGAATAAAAAATTGAAGTTGTTCACAAAGTCTTTGGTGATTTTACAAGTGTACACACGTTTGTTAACTTCCAGGAAATGAAGATATTGGAGGAGTAGTATATATACGTTAGGTAGTGTATGAAAGTGGGAAGATTAACCATAGCTTTCCACTTCGTGCCAAATTTCTAGTTCTAATCCTTGTCATTACCCTAGTTGTCTTCTTAGTCATAACCTTAATCAAAGTTCTAGTCTTGTCCATATTTCTAGTCCTAATCCTAGTCTTATTCATGGTGTCTTGATCATGGTCCAACTCCTACTTCCAACCCTAGTACCAGCACAAACCTTTCACATTGCACCACTCATAGTATTTAAAGTAGCCTTCACAATGGCATTACTTTTGGTATTAGTAGTAACGTACTAGATATGAATAGCTATAGCATTAGAACTAGTCACAACATAAAAACATAAAAAAATGGGCAATAATGCACGCAATTGGTTAGGATGATTACCATTATGATGCTTTCTTTAATGGGTAATCATCTTAGCAAATGCACTAAATCAATCGTATAAACTAGCATTGACACTTTTAGATGAACAAGTTTTTTTCTTTGAAGTAATCTTATCATTGTCAATGAACCATGCATTGATTATGGCACTAACACTAGAATCAACCTTAGAAGTGGCTATAATGTAAGCCATGGAAATCATATGAGTACTAAAAATCATATATTCATTAAAATCAAAACTCAAACTAGCACCAACGTTAGCTCTTACACTCATTTGAGAACTAACACTAGCTATAGCATTTCACACATACCCTAGTACTAGCAATTGTCTTTACATCGACACTAACCCATTTCATGGTCTTAATTCTTTAATGAGCACTACTACGCCATGCACTAGTATTAATCATTGGAAGNCACATACAAAACCTAAGATGTGGCACAAACATGAGACCTAGCAAAACAATTAGCATGGCTACTGACCTTTGAAGTGGAACAAACCATAGCATTACCTATAGTAAAAGCACCATAAACATAAGCACTCGCAAAATTCTGAATGATAGAGCTAACCCTAATGCCGGCACTTACCTTGAATTGGGAGTAATTGTATCATTGGCTATGGTTCTTATCTTACAGTAGAAATAGTGCTAGCATTTGTAGTAGCCTCTGTAATAGTAATTGCCTTAGAAGTGGCACTATTCTTAGTACTATCACTAACGATTGCATTTGTTCTAGTACCACTCAAAGACTTAATCCTCCACCTTATCACGATCTAAATCCTTTTTACAGTATAGTTCATTTTCCTTGTCTTTTTCCATGTCCTTTCCCTAGTCCTAGTCCAATGCCTTTTACTAGTCCTATTCTTAGCCTTCATACTCCTAGTTTTTATCTGAGTTTAAATCTTATTCCTTATCCTAGTCATACTACTAGTCTTAGTCCCAATCCTAGTTCTAGTTCTAGGTGCATTTCTTCATACATTCGTAGACGTATCCTTAGTCATGTTCCAAATCCTTATCATAGTACTAGCCGTGGCTTAGTCTTAGTCCTGTTCGTACCCTTACTTTTTCTCATACCTTTGTTCTTTTGCCAATCATACTCCGAATCCTTTTAAAATTCCCAACCATTGGCGTTGTGTCCGTATTGGTTGTATTCTTTGTTAAGGGAGTTCAAGAGTATCATGATAAGGTATGCATTGCTGTTATTTGATTGTCACGAAAGTGCCAAATAGATACATTAGGATATGTATAGAAACATTTTGGGAGACCAAAAATTGAATTGAGGGTAAACGATTAAAACAAAGAACATATGAATGAGTGAATGCACATTTGAATTGTATTATTTAGTAATGACATATTCACAGAGAAACCCGTGGTATCAAAAGGGTTAAGTAATATTTTCTTGATTCCTTACCTGACCAAACTTCCTTCCATAAAGTGTACATTGTCACCTTTCCAATTTAGTTTTTTATGAAATCAAAAATTTATATCTGATGTTTTTTAATGATCTAATGAGAGAAAACTCATTTGTACCAATACGTCTTCAATGTGACATGTAAGCCTTGCATAAATTCCTTTTTTTATTCTAAAAAAATCCAAACATCACGATTGCTAATGTAGTTATGTATGTGTATTCATCAAAATAAACTGTTGATGTTGAAATCTCTTTGTTATTGTTAGATTTTGAAAAATGTATTTTACACATGAACAATTTTTGTATTGTCTTCAACATTTTTAGGGCATGGTGTGCATAGATTTACTTGTGGCATGTCATTACTAATTTTGACCAAAATCTTATCTTTTGAATGTAAATATCTCTTAGAGAGATAAGAAAGCTCAGTGAAGCCATGTGTTTTGTTGTAGGAAATCAATGGAATGATATGCACATGTAGCTGATTTGGTACGCTTACCAAAATTTGCTAGCTTATGGTCATACTTCTTTAGCTTGAGGCGTGTCATTAACTTGGAAATAATGAGATTGTCATTAATCATGGTTGAAAACGACCTTTGTTTGATATTTTCTCATTGGCAATGAATGGGTTATGGATTCAAGTTGTTTTAAAGGTCTAATAGAGCTGAAGAGCGAAGAAATACATGAAAAAACAACAAAAATTTATTTTTTGGTTGGTTTCTTAGTGATGTTTGTTTTGTTGCTCCAAGGAACCTTTTGGTGTAGACACCATCAATGTAGATGTTTGGAATTGGAATACAAATGGAGTACTGTGGATTTATGATTGAAAATGCAGTTTCCTTTGATGTTTATGTTTTAAACTGAATTGAAAGGATTTAATTTGACTTTTAGATGAACTTTTGGGTCTTATTATCCTAGTATCTTGAGAGGGATGAATGGCTTAATCGAGGAAATCATAGTATATCCATAATTCTGGATAGCTAAGTTAATAAAAATACCACAAAAGTACTTTGTATGTGTGTGTATGTTCATGTGTATGTGTACGTGTATACGTATTAGTATGTGCAATGTTCATGTATATCAGTATATGCATGTATAAATGTTTATGTATATGTTTATGTACATGTATGTGTATGTATATGTGTATGTGTATGTGTGTGTATGTGTATGTGTATGTGTATGTGTATGTGTACGTGTATACGTATTAGTATGTGCAATGTTCATGTATATCAGTATATGCATGTATAAATGTTTATGTATATGTTTATGTACATGTATGTGTATGTATATGTGTATGTGTATGTGTGTGTATGTGTATGTGTATGTGTATGTGTATGTGTATGTGTATGTGTATGTGTATGTGTATGTGTATGTGTATGCGTATGTGTATGTGTATGCGTATGTGTATGTGTGTGTTCATGTTTATGTTTATGTGTATGTTTGTGTATGTGCATGTGTATCTGTATGTGCATGTGTATGTGTATGTGTATGTGTATGGGTGTGTATGTGTATGTGTATGTGTATTTGTATGTGTATGTGTATGTGTATGTGTATGTGTACGTGTATGTGTGTATTGCAAGGGTTCATTGTTGTGAGACCCGGAGGTAGTGAGGCTTGGGCAAATACTCTCTGGTTGAAAACTATTTAAAGGCTATCCGACGCAGTTCTCTGTACAATCGAGGTAATGATGATTTCATTTATTCCTAATCGCCTGGATTACTTTTGATTTTCACCCATTTTGGGAGATTTTCATGTTCTACGCCATGCGACCCGTCTCTGTTTCATGGCTCGAAGGAAATCAGTTGTTGTGCCACCCACTTAAAAGCCAGTGATGATTTACTCTTTTCCCTGTCGAGCTTGAAAAGCGTCACATCAGGGAAGCGGCAGGAAAATGTCTGCGGCTGCCACGTGTTACTGCTCACGCTCATGCCTCTCCAGGCTTGCTCGTCAATGTACTCTGGCATCATCTCCGGCTTCTTTCTCGGCTCGCCTGATCACTTCAAGATGCGTTGCACCTCCCCAGGAGAAGCAGGTGCGAGATTAGTCTCTTCGCTTAAATACTGTCACTGCTGCTACTCCTGCAACTGCTGCAGTTTCTGTTGCATTTCTGCAGGTACTGCCTGAATGCTGCNCCAGCACCAGCACCAGCACCAGCACCAGCACCAGCACCAGCACCAGCAGCACCACCACCACCAGCACCACCAGCACCATCAGCACCACCAGCACCACCACCAGCACCAGCACCACCAACACCACCAGCACCACCATCACCACCAGTGGTGGTGATGGTGGTGCTTGTGGTCCACCACACCACCACACCCCTCTTCTTGTCTACATCTATCTCCTCCCATCCCCACTACCTGCTAACACTCCTCCACCTCCTTCTCTTCCTCCTGATCCTCCTGTTGGTGGTTCTCATGGTGGAGGTGATGGTGAGAACAATTTCAATGATGAGATGAGGATGAGGACGGTGGGGGTGGTGGCGGTGGTATTGATGGTGAGGTTGTGGTGGTGGTGGTGGCGGTGGCAGTGGTGGTGGAGGTGGAGGTGGGCGGCAGTGGCGGTGGCGGTGGCGGTGACGATGGCGGTATCGGTGGCGGCGTGGCAGGGTGCGGCGGCTGTGTTGGGAGCAGTGGTGCTGCTGCTGGTGCTGCTGACTTCATTGAAGATGCAGCTCTCCCCCGCTCCTTCTTTACCCCTCCATGTCCTCCACTATACCATCTCCTCATGCATCCTCCAGTCCCACCTAACCCTTCCCATCACAGTTTCCACTGGCAAGCTTGCAGTTGTTGCGGCCAAGCTGCCGTCGGAGGTCTTTTAGGAGGGCATACTCAACACCAGGTACATTGATTCTCTGTCCACAGTCTGCCTGTGGGTGCAATGCAGCCTCGCTCGCATCGCACGCACGGTGATATGCCTGCAAACCTGTGCTTGGCATGTGAACATCATGCAGGAGATGATTTGCGAGACGTTCAGAATCCAAACTGTCCCTTTTGCACGTGCAGTCTGATCCACATGCGCACAAGTGCGTGGGGCGTGCCCTCACGCACGCGTCCATGCAAGTGGGAACCAGTGGGCAATTGTGTGTCTCCACACACAATGGTCCACTGGTTCCCACTTGCAAGCGATAGGTTCCAAGAATGTGGACATGTTCATGCACAAACAGGTCACATAAGTCTGATCAAGCTCTGCCCGGCAGATCTGCTCCCCTCCTCCTCCTCCTCCTCCTCCTCCTCCTCCTCCTCTCTCCCATCTCAAACACGTCCTCCACCTCTTGGTCCCCACCCTCCCCATCTCCTCCTTGGGGGGTCTATCCACATACCTCCTCACTTGATTGTTCAGACTCGGGCCCTCTCTGAACCTTGCTGCAATTGCTGACTTATGCAGCCATGTCCTCTAAAGTTCCTGGCCAATTCTCCCCCAGCACACAAGCGGAGGAGCCTTCGCAAAGGTGCAGCAATTTGCCTCAGCAGCAGCAGCATGCCAGCACAGACGGCGTCCACACATTTCACATCGTCAAGGTGCGTGTTTCCGTTGTCCGTTGGGCATGGATGGCATGCTGTTTCTTGCGCAATGTTGGAACAAAAAAAGGGCACAAGAGGCGATGTGGCCATGTGGAAGGCACACACCACAATGACACGCATGTCGACCACACGAGCATTGTGAATGACAGTATCGTGCACTGTACGCAGGTATGTGCACACATATACGTGCCCATCATGCGCACCAGCACGCATGCCCAGCGCATGTGCGGAGGTTGTCTGTGGGCATGCTGTGTACATTCGAAAGAAGATGCGGCTCTGACAGTACAATGTTGAAAGACTGAAGCAAAGTGTCCCATGCCTGAACCTGAGTTAGAGACTCTAAGCAATGCATTTTACATATGCTTGTGCATGTGCATGTGCATGTGGATATGCTTTGGGTGCTTCATGTATGGCCATGCACTGAATGCTAGGATATGCATCCCCCCCCCCCCCCCCCCCCCCCCCCCCGGGGGGGGGGGGGGGGGGGGG
>SZWC01002173.1:53641-68501 GCA_023375785.1 Penium margaritaceum
ACCAGTCTACAACCAGTCTACAACCAGTCTGCAACCAGTCTACAACCAGTCTACAACCAGTATACACCCAGTCTACAACCAGTCTACAACCAGTCTACAACCAGTCTGCAACCAGTCTACAACCAGTCTACAACCAGTCTACAACCAGTCTACAACCAGTTTGCAACCAGTTTGCAGCCAGTTGCCACCAATTCGCAACTGGTCGGTACAAGTTTTGAACCAGTTTGCACCAGTTCACAACCAGACGCACACCGGTTGGCATCCAGTTTGTCTTAGTTGGCCAGCTCATTGTTCCTGTTTGCAACCGGTCTGCAGCGAGTTTGCACCAGTTCTTGATCAGTTTGCAATGAGCTCGCACTAATTCCCACCAGTTTGTACGCAGTTAGCACTTGTTTGCAGCAGTTGATTAGCAGTTATGCAACTATTCAGCAGCACCAGTGCGAAACCAACCAGTTTGAACAAGTGCACAACCGGTTTGTACCACTGCGCAACCAAATCGGACAAGTGCAAAAGTTTTGCACTTGTCCGATTTGGTTTTGCAGCAAAACCAAATCGTACGAGTGCACAACCAAATCGTACGAGTGCACAACCAAATCGTACGAGTGCACAACCAGATCATACGAGTGCACAACCATTTTGAGTGCTCAGCCAGATCGTAGGAGTGCACTACCAAATTGTACGAGTCCACAACCAAATCGTACGAGTGCACAACCAAATCGTACGAGTGCACAACCAGATCGTACGAGTGCACAACCATTATGAGTGCACAGCCAGATCGTAGGAGCGCACTACCAAATTGTACGAGTGCACAACCAAATCGTACGAGTGCACAACCAAATCGTACGAGTACACAACCAAATCGTACAAGTGCACAACCAAATCGTATGAGTGCACAACCACAGCCTCCGAATGACCTGAACACGAGCAGCTGACTGTCAATGTGCTGTCCATGGTGTTGGGGAACTTCTTCCTGCTAGAGCCAGGTTGAACTTCTCGTTCTCAAGCACCTGGTGACTCTGTCCGTCAGTCACCATCTCGCACACAATAGCTTCCCAAGCGAGGCAGACGTCCAAGTTGTCACCGTCGGTGGAGTCCCAACGGACCGGGCGACAGCCACAAGACCAGGGCCATAGAGGGGGCAGCTGACCTGCTCTTCCTCGTGCAAACCCAGATGTTTGAGCACGAACTGTTTGTGCTTGTTGTTCACAATCTGTGCTACTGATTCTATCTTCAGTTGGAGGTGTTCGTTGACTGTGGCCTCCAGAAGTGTTCTGCAGATATCGCCGGTGTTGCAATGTGTGTGGTTTGCCATGTGGAGGGTTCTGTCCACTCTGAGTGTGTGTCAGTATGAGTGTATGTCAGTCTGAGTGTATGTCAGTCTGAGTGTGTGTCAGTCTGAGTGTGTGTCAGTCTGAGTATGTGTCAGTCTGAGTGTGTGTCAGTCTGAGTGTGTGTCAGTCTGAGTGTGTGTCAGTATGAGTGTGTGTCAATCTGAGTGTATGTCAGTCTGAGTGTATGTCAGTCTGAGTGTGTGTCAGTCTGAGTGTGTGTCAGTATGAGTGTGTGTCAGTCTGAGTGTGTGTCAGTCTGAGTGTGTGTCAGTATGAGTGTGTGTCAATCTGAGTGTATGTCAGTCTGAGTGTATGTCAGTCTGAGTGTGTGTCAGTCTGAGTGTGTGTCAGTATGAGTGTGTGTCAATCTGAGTGTATGTCAGTCTGAGTGTATGTCAGTCTGAGTGTGTGTCAGTCTGAGTGTGTGTCAGTATGAGTGTGTGTCAGTATGAGTATGTGTCAGTATGAGTGTGTGTCAGTCAGAGTGTGTGTCAGTCTGAGTGTGTGTCAGTCTGAGTGTGTGTCAGTATGAGTGTGTGTCAGTCTGAGTGTGTGTCAGTCTGAGTGTGTGTCAATCTGAGTGTGTGTCAGTGTGAGTGTGTGTCAGTATGAGTGTGTGTCAGTATGAGTGTGTGTCAGTATGAGTGTGTGTCAGTATGAGTGTGTGTCAGTCTGAGTGTGTGTCAGTCTGAGTGTGTGTCAGTATGAGTGTGTGTCAGTATGAGTGTGTGTCAGTCTGAGTGTGTGTCAGTCTGAGTGTGTGTCAGTCTGAGTGTGTGTCAGTCTGAGTGTGTGTCAGTCTGAGTGTGTGTCAGTCTGAGTGTGTGTCAGTCTGAGTGTGTGTCAATCTGAGTGTGTGTCAATCTGAGGAAGAGTAAAACACAAGGGTTTTTTGCGGCTGCTTTGCAATCTCCGCATGTGCCTTGCTGCATTCTCCACATAATACGTGCCATGCTCAATGAGATTGTCCCCCCCCCCCCACACACACACCCTACCCCCCGGTCCCCGGCCCCCTACCTCCTCCTCCTGTGTTTCCTTGTCCATGGCAGCACACCATCAGTCCGCCAAAGGAGCAACACTTGGCTGGAGGAGGAGACGCCAGTGGGGGTGCCGAGAGAGAGACGCAGACTGTGAAGCAGGAGCAGAAGCAAGGGCAGGAGGCAGCGGACACACAAGGAAAGAGGCGGCAGCGAATTGAGTACGACGTGGTGGCCTCAAAGGCTGAGTCGTGCCACTTTGTGTGCGTGCTTCCGTTTCACTCGCACACGCAGACAGTGACACTTCTACGCGAGTATGCGCAGGTGAGCACTGTGCTGTTGAGCTTGCAAGTGCAGCCAAAGCTTCTGCTGCGCGACTTTGTGTGCGAAGGCAAAGGAGCATACGTACCGTGCTGTACAGTTCCCTCCCTATTCAGCTCCCTCGCAAAAAGCCAGTCGCAACAAGCATTTACAATGACAAGTTACACGAAAATCATCCAGAAAAGAACCAGTCAGAAGAAATGGTCAGAAACAGCAGGAGAGACGAAGTCCCACCACCGGTATTGCATTGCATGTTTGTTTTCTTTTTTGTCTTGTTTTGTTTCTGTTTTGTTTTGCTTCTTTCTACTCTCTAAAACGCTTTGCAAAGCGTTTAGATGTCTTAAATTTCTGCACGGGATGTCATCCGGGAAAGAGACGATGGGGGGTATGTGGGCTGATGCAGTGATGTGCCTCTTGATGCCTAGATCACAGAAGCGCCTCATCAAAGGCATCTTCGAAGGCATTGTTGAACATCGCCGAAGTGCGGGAGGAGCAACGTGGCTGGTAACCATTGATGGGCCAAGCTTTCTAGAGTATGAAAAGTCTTGCATTCGCCATTGCTCATCCCACAGATGGCAGCTGCTGTGAGCCACCTTCACTCTGACGCAGTGGGGCATGGAGAGAGGGGATCCACGGCCTACACTCCCCCCCCCCCCCAAGGCCTGACTTCTGCCTTGTTCTTGCCCACTATCTCTCCTCATTCTGTTGCGTTTTCTCTGACAAGAGAGTAGACAGATGCTTAAAAAGGGCATAACCCAGCCTAACCTCACAAATCAATGAATGAATGCTGTTTAATAAACCATAATCAGCTGTGAGCACCTCTTTTTGTGTGCCCCTTCAAGCTTTTCCCCCTGAAATAATTGTTTGTTTTGGACGTTGCTTTCTCCCCACCGCAGGGCGCAAACGCAATGGCCTACACTGTACCATGTGGTGGAGTGGCAGACTACCACACCTCTGTTGAAGACTGTGCACGACGAGAGCTCTCTGAAGAGGTGCCCCTCCTCTTTCCCCCCAACCTCCTGTTCTTCTGTTGGTCTTTCCCCTCTTGACCCCTCTTGTGGCGGATCCTCTCGACCTCTTTCCTTTGTGCAAGATTGACATTTCTTGACAGCTGCAATGTGCTCGTTGCGTTGCATTGCATTGCGTTGCGATGCCTTATGTTGCGTTGCATTGCATTGGGATGCGTTGCCTCCTGTTGCGGTTCTTTGCATTGCGTTGCGATGCCTTCTCTTGCGTTGCATTGCATTGCGTTGCGATGCCTTATGTTGCGTTGCATTGCATTGGGATGCGTTGCCTCCTGTTGCGGTTCTTTGCATTGCGTTGCGATGCCTTCTCTTGCGTTGCATTGCATTCCGCTCTGCTGCGTTGCATTGCAATTCGTTGCTCTGCATTGCTGTTGGTTGGTTTGCGAGGCCTTTTGTTCTGTAGTGTTGCATTGATCTTAGTTTTGTTGCGTTGTGTTGCCATGCAATATGATGCGTTGTGTCATGTTTTGTGTTGTGTTGTGTTGTGTTGTGTTGTGTTGTGTTGTGTTGTGTTGTGTTGTGTTGTGTTGTGTTGTGTTGTGTTGTGTTGTGTTGTGTTGTGTTGTGTTGTGTTGCGTTGTGTTGCGTAGCGTTGTGCTACGTTGCGTTGCGTCGCGTTGCGTTGCGTTGTGTTGCAGTGCGCAGTGTTTCAAAGTGATCTGTTCCGCTGTGTTGCATTACGTTGTGTTGTGTTATGTTGTGTTGCGGTGCTTTGCCCTGCGTTGCATTGCATTGTGTTGCATAGCAATCTTTGCCGCTGTGTTGCATTGCATCGCGTTGCGTTGCATTGTGTTGCACTGTGCCGTGTCATGTCGGGTCGCATTGCGTCGCGTGGCGTTCTTTCGCCCCACGTCGCGTCATGTCAGGTCACGTCGAGTAGCATCGCGTTGCGGTGTAGCTTGTCGCCACGTCACGCTGCACCACTTCTCGTCGCATTGCGTTGCTCTGTGTTTTGTTGCACTGAATTGTGCTGGTTTGTCTTGCCTTGTGTTGGGTTGGGCCGCATCGCTTCAGGTTCCAATGTGTTCCGTTGCGTTGCTTTGCGGTGCAATGGACAATGTATATCACCGCAACTTCATGCATCACATTAAGTTGCGTTGCTTTGCGCGTGTTGTGTGGCCTTGCATTGCTTCAAGTTGGGTTGCGTCTCAGCGCGTCGCGTCACATTGCATCACATCGCCCTGTGCAGCACTGCATTGGATTGTTCTGCAAGATCTCTTCTGTTTGCATTCTGATGCCATGTTGTGTCTTCCTGAACTACAGGCACACCTGTGTGGAGGTCGTCTCGAGCGATTGGTGAAGGAAGGCCACCCTGGTCTACTCGAGGTGAGGGCAGGCAACGACACATCGCAACACTAGTGGCTGGAAATGGATTGCCGCGCAGTCGCTCTCCTCCGCTAAGATCTCATGAAAACTAGCCGAGTCCCAACTTCACAAAAGCAGCGGCTGAAATGAGGAGCATGCAATCCTGCACTGCGGCGAGGTCATGTGCATGCTGCACTGTAGCTCAGTATTTTCCTCTTTTTTTTTTCGCCCTTGCTTTGCCTTCATGTCACTTGAAGAGCCCGCCTCATTTGCAGTCATCACAAACGCCATGTTTTCTCATCTGCAAATGATGATGTCGGCACCTCAAGATGCCCCCCTCCCCCCTTCCTTTGCAGTATCAATGTTCTTCCATTGTTCTTATGGCAGGTGAAATGGTGCAAGAATCGCTTTACACCTTTTGTCGTAATTGACCCCAGAGTAAGTGCTTTACATGACTTTCTTTCGCAATCGCTGTTTTATACCCAGTTTCCCCTAGTCTTTGACCCCTCCTTGAAGCAACCCATGTCTACCTTCTTCCATCTTTAATCTTCATTCAATCCTGCCAATTTGTGTGAAGGCCAATGGTCTAGAGCCATCTCAATCAGCAGTTAGTGGCCGAGAGCAGTCCACAACTGCCTGAGGACTTCATGGCTAGGGATATGAACATGGTTTTTGTGTGATATCGGCTGCAGTACACCAGACTATTGGATATATTGTGGTCTACTGTTTTTTGTGCGATATTGGCTGCAGTCTATGGTTAAGACAACGGCTCATCGTTTTAAACGCTGAAAATAATGCTGCGTTATGAACAGCCTCATTTTTCAACGATACGCCTCATTTTTACCTCACGTAAAAAATCAACCCCCCCCCCCCCCCCCCCCCCCCCCCCCCCCCCCCCCCCCCCTCCCCCCCCCTCCCCCCACCACCTGGGCCCCTGCAGGGGGACCATCCACCACCAATATGCCATGTTATTGTCATGTCATGAAGAAGTCATGCTATTCGTGTCATGTCACCATGTTACCATGAATGACCCCTACTCTTCATACTCAAGAAAAGAATAGCTTCTTAAGTATGAAGGGTAGGGGTAAACTTCCGGTGTGGGTCTGAAATCAGGTTCAGGACGCCGATCAAGATGGGAGGTAAAAATGTTTCCCCCCCCCCCCCTTCCCCCCCCCCTAAATTTGGATCCATACGGGCGTTTTGACGCCGTCAACGTATGACAGCGTTTAAAACGCCCGTATGGCTGAAAAATGAGGCATTTTTTAAACCATAGGCTGCAGTAGACCCCGCAATTTTTTTGTCACACGACTTGATTTTGGATCTGATGGATTGCGCCAATAGTGGGTGTCACATTGTTGAAAAATTGCAACCTCCTGTTTCAATAACTCATAAGGCCTGGTTTGTTGCATTTGTGTGCAGCATGACACCCACCCACACCCTCGAGACCAAGAGGAGTTCATTGAGACGTTTGAGGTAGATGTACCGTCCTTGAGAAAGATCATGTATGGAGGGGACATGATGCTCCCCTCCATCGTAACGTGCCAACTAGCCCTGAAATGGTTGGAAGAGCAAGGCCTTTTGATTGGCTCCTAACAATGTACATAGTCTTTTGTGTTCCTTAAGTTGTCTTTCTTCACCTTTTATAGAGCTTGTGATGGCTCAATTCCCCATAGTGTCGTTAAATATGTATTAGATTAGTACTTGGACGGATGGTTTGAATGCGAGAAAGGGAGAGGTACAAGGCATGAGGCAACGAGGTTTGACATGCTTGCGACGTAGTGAATTCGCTCCACCTAGATGGAGAAGGTTCTCTAAGGGTGTAGGTCCTACTTTCTCTATTCTTGACCAACTGTGTAAGTTTCAACATAATGCTTTCAATTGCCCTTGGGCGTAATTATGTGCATGTGCCTTTTTCGACACAAGTCACCATACAAACTGCAACACATTGTGCGAAGCAAGGGTCATGAGAAGGAAGGGAAATAATAGGACACTTGGCTGGAAAAAAAAAAAAACCTAGTAACAGATACATTGCGAGACATAGACGCATGTTTTTACCTTAATATTCAACTAAGGCCATCATGTTTAACTAGTTCAAGTTTAAGTGAAATGGTCATATTTGATTTTCTACTGAAAATTCATCGGTGAAAGTTGGATAATGTACTTGTATATCCCGGTTTTGGGATTCGACGACTATGAAGAAAGAGAGCCCATTCATAAAAAAATATTTCTTTGGATGAGGAAATGGATGTGCATAAATGATGAAATCAGGTGATATCTGTGATTTATCTCATCTCATAAGAGATGTAATATTCCCTCTTTTGGCGGAAATGAAGTCATGGATGTAAGTTCTCTTTGTTGAGCTTGTACGTGATGCTTTTGGACACAAACCACTTGAGGCAGCATTATTAGATACGCGTCGGAAATTAGTCCAGTTCAGCTTCTATCAAGGCGCAAGCGCTTGCTGGACATTCCTGTGCTGACATCATCATGTCGGTCGACTGTCCCCAAGATGTTGAGGTCGGACGTGCTTTTGACTCTGTCGTGTTTGCGGATGCCTGTTCTCGGCGGCCATTCTACACCCCGTGACGTCACGCTACCTCGGTTTCCTGAGCGCTGCAACGTCTCCAACCAGTTGCTAGCGCCACCTGCCGTGCAAGAAACGCGAAATTTGGCCGTGCATGGAAACATCTGTGCAGGCAGACACCATTCCCGTCTCTCAGCCAATGACATTAGTAACAAAAAGTTTGCAAGGGTTTGCCTGACGATAAATGAATAAAGTTCGTCTTCTTGTGAATGTGGTTTGGAGATTTCGAGTCCGAACGTCGATAGACGGATCAACGATCGATCCTACATTATGGGGTTCGTGAGTATTCAAAGTTTGTGGCGTAAATTGTCACTTCGTCGCATGTAGCCACGCACGGTCGCAAGCAGTGACAAGTAACGCCTCTGGCATGGCTGGGAAGTGGTGAATGGGAACCTCATCGAATCTCACGTCTGGCATGGCTGGGAAGTGGGTGGAATGGTGCACTCAACCGATGACCACTTCCGCGAAATCATAATTGAATCTTGTGGACAAAAACAAGTTCACGTACCGTAAGAGGTGGTTTAGAGGCTTCGATCCGTAGGCAAAACAGCCAACCCGTCGTTCACCAGTCATATCAGAGTGGGTGAGAAGGCGAAGTTGTGACGTGAACTGTCACTGCCGACTCGTCATTGCATGTCCTTGGGTGACTATGGGTGAGTGTGTGATGGTGTGATGGACAGGCTGCATGAACGGGATTACAATGACGGCCAGAGATCTCGGAAAAAACATGTGGTCACGCAATTCACGCCATTTCAACTCAAGAAACGACTCCGGAAATGAGCGTGTCGTGGTGCTGGCGTAATTTCGTCAGTGTCCTAACGTTTCAAATGAAATATTTACTTCGTTTGTCATGTCCGGCCCCGGTCACGGGCGGCAGGATAAGTGGGTACAGAGAAATTATCGCACCCAGTGTCGTAACGTGAAGCTTTCGAGATCTCACCAACATCTCGTCAGCAAGTGGAGGTGGGACTCGATTATGTTCCGACTAACCGTCTCCTAGCCGTGGCCTCTACTTCGCCTTCTCGAACGCCTGGTCAATGTCCAACTGACAGGTCAAAGGTGGGTTCGAAGCCTCTAAGCTAGCTTTAGCCCGAATCATGTGCGAAACACGATGATGTTTCACACAGCAGTTGTGGTGTAAACGGCACTGCCTACTCGCACGTTCCAAGGTACGGCCGAGAGGTGTGTGTGCAAAAGGCACCCATCAACCGGAAGGGTTTGCGCGGTTGACGATTGTTCAAGGCACAGGCGGCGGTTGACGCGCGACGCCTGTCGAAACAGCCTCATCAGCGGTTCTTCTTGTCGTCTGTGGGCGTTCAAAGACAGAAATCGTTGACGAAACGGATCGCATCCACCCTGCTAATTCAAATATCTCGCACGCCGTCGATGAACCGGGGGAAAGTAATGGCAGGTACGAACCTATGTTGGAGAACGTTACAGAACAAAATGGCTACTATGATGATTGCGATGAGAGAACCTTGCCATTCTCTTCATTAAAGCGCTCTGGCTAGGTCGATCAGTACTTCAAGACAGCGCGGTCTTGAGGCTACAGACTAGAGATACTTTGCGAAACTCGGTTGCAAACGGGGCAGAACAAAGAGATGAAAATGTTTCAAGAAGATTGAACAAAACGAACAGAGTCCTGGACAACACTACATCAGTTTCACCCGCACCCTACCAACATCCTAACAGGTGACTTCAACAGAACCCCCATAACATTCTTTCCCAAACATAACCTACTTCACCACCTCTTAGACTGAAATAACCTCGGATATCTACGCATTCTTACATCCAACCGCTACCAAACATACCTACCATTCCCCATGCCATACCAAAACAACAAGACGAGACAAATTATAGCCCTCCCCCACCCACGTCCTTCTCCTCAAACAAGAGGGTCATGTTCTTCTTCCCAAACCCGTGAATGACCTCTTTTAGGCGTACAATTTTTTTGAAGCTACACACATCCACTCCTTTTTGAAACTATGATACAAGCAAATAAACATTATCAATTTTGTGAAAATTTCGAAATCATGAAGCTAGGAATGGAATTTGTAATAAATCATGATTTTTTAGGAGATACCCTTGAAACGAGATTAAAAACAAACAAGGATAAAAATTATTATCTTCACTACCCATATTCAAGGGATTATCCGATTCTTAGAGATTTTGGATAAAAATAAATCAATATTTATGAAACAAAAGTATCAGAAAATACGGATTGTTGAAGAACAAATTGATGAAATTTCCATGAAAATTAACCAATAAAGTTTAATTATAAAAAACAATGAACAATTTTGGAAATATTAAAAAGAGAAAAATCAAGTTTTCCGTGAAAAATTATCCATTGAAATTTATCCTTATAAAAATTCGGTCATGAGGAACATTGCAGAGGGGTAAAATTTTAAATTTAGTTTTTTCCGAGATGAATTAAAGTTGGTGTGAAAAACATGGCTAGAAACTAATTTTATTTCTTACATAAATTTCATCTACAAAATAATGAAAAAAAGTTTTTCTAAAACCTAAACAGACTATGATTTGATTCTAAATAATTAAATTGTAAAACTATTTATCCTTTCAAAACATTTCCCATCAAAATTTGTCATTCTAACTTTACAAAAATTCACAATTTAATAAACCAATCCGAGTTCCAAAAAATTATCGTTTACTTCTTTGTGATAAATTCATTTCAATTCACGTTTTATCAGCTGCAATGATTTGAAATATGGAAAGGTCCAAGTCCTCAAAAGTGTAATGCCTTAAAAAACCTAGAGAAAAGGGGAAAAATGAAACATATAATGAATAAAAAACCTCTTTTTGAAGTGAATTTGCAACATCAAGTTCATAAGGATGTCCAAAATTGAGGAAGTGTGGGATCATAAGTAGTTATGCACAAAATCTTTGGAAGGAAAGAGGAGTCAATGATTCACCTAAATTGTTTGGACATAGAACCAGAGCATGACGCCACTTACGTGACCAATGGAGTTATTTTTACCAATTTGACAAAAATGTTATGAGCTCAATATATTTTGAGCTCGATGTTTCCATTACCTATTGATTTTTTTTGGATTGATGCTTAAACTAAAAGGTAAGGAAAGATGATTGAAAATATGAATTGAATGTTTAGTATGGGATGTTTCATCATTGTTTTCAGACCATAAATGAAGCAATAAATGTTTCGTTCATATAGTTAATAAAGAAACATGTGACTTCTTCCGTGAGACATTGTTAATGAAAGAAACGAACAACTTCAACTTATTATGTTGGTTGGACACTTAAAAATTCTTTAATTCGTGGGATGACCTGAAAGTAATTAGAATTCATCTTCATCATGTGAATAATATTTCCATGCCATGGAGAGGGTTGTCTTGTAGAAGATGCTGATGCATGCATGTGTATCATACAAAAGAAGATTTTTGGGCGCCAAGTTGATAAAGTTCTTAGTTTAGTTAGAACAGTTGGACCCCAAGTTTTCCTCGAGGAGGATGTGTAAAAAACTTCAATGGGCATAGCAATTCAAGTTTTGAGAAAATACTTCATTACGTTGGATGATGAAAATTGGAGCTGATTGACATTGCATGTAAGGATGAGAAGATGTACAAACATCATGTTTGGTCCAAGGGTGTTTTTGTACAAATATGTGAGGTATTCCTCTTAGATTTATTTAAAGATATGAGGGCATCGAAAGGACTAGGATGAAGAGGAAGAGGACGAGGAAAACAACAAGGAGGGTGTCAAGGAGTGAGAAATGGAAGAATAAATGGTTGTATGGTGGAGTTAAAAGCGATTTTGTTAATTTGTGAGTATTTTGAAAATGAAAAAATATCTTTGGATTTAAAATATCAAGTTATTTCTCCATTATACTGCATGTTAGTAGTTTTTCAATTAAAAAATGTATTTGAATATGAAGTTAACAGGAAAAAATCATTGTGTCATGCACCTTAAGCATGTTCATGTTTGAAGTTTTATTAATTTCTTGCATATAATTAGGGAAAACAAATTTGTTATTTTCTTCATGCCTTTGTCAAAACGTTATCTTCAATTCATACTTCTGAATATTTTCAACATTGATGAAGTTGTGAGTTGTGTAGTGATGCACACGTGGTTAGGTGAGATTCATCCTAGGTTTTTGAATACATTCAACGTGAAATGACGTATTTATCCGATTTTTGGCCATTTCCTAGCTGCTTGAGCCTTTTAGAAGCATAAAATGTGTTGTAGTGCAAGTGTCAATGATTCAAATTTGAGAGCACGTGGAGTTTGAGAGAGTTGATGAGCTCGTGGATGAGTTGATGATACAAATGTGGAAGTATCTTACATGAAGAACGAGTTTTATGTATGATACTTCTGATTGAAGGACTTAACTCATATTGTGTAAATGAGAGAGCATTGGATGTTACAGGTTAAAGAACTCACATTGGTTTTATGCATCTCGGCTTCGATAGTGCGAGGATGTTGTGTTATGCTTTAGCATATATTGACACCTTTGTAGTCTAATAATGCGTTCTGATTTGAACTGATTCAATTGGTACGTGAGTAGTAGATGACAGGGGTTTGCTCCGCATGGACAACTTGAGGATGTACCATTTGTTACAAATGACTGAAATGGACTGGAAGCGACATGAAGATGTATTCTGACGAATTGGTCTGTGATGTTGGCGCGCGCGTGGTGCACTTATTTGTCGTTATGGTAAACATGCCGTTTTAACTTTAAATTATCCGTCTACTTTGGAACACCATGCAAGACGTCAATTCGGCAACTCCTTCAGCCGTCACCTGCCACGCCGACAGTGGTCTCCGGACTCTCACAGGTGTGCTGTCGTGAAGCCGCAGCTGGGGTTTCTGCTTGCCGGGCTGCCCCGTTTCCTCCCTCGCTTGCGACGTTATCGGTTGGCTGTGGTCTGCGTGTTGGGGGGGTTCGCCCCTCCTGTGCGTTGGCCTAAATATGCAGAGGGAACCTTTTTGCCTGGACTAACGTTCCCGAGAGTGAGGAGCAAAGAACTTGCGCACACGCCGCAACTGATGCAAACAGGACGCAGCCTTGCTGTCAAACACCGGGCAGGAAGCTGAGAGGCGGCCTCAGCTTCCTCCCCGTTCCATTTTTCAGATGTGGAGTTGGCTAGGTACGAGTAAAACAGCACAACGGTGAGCTACATGGTGCGCTTAGGTCATTTCCGTGAGATGCCTGCCAGCCTTCCTGGTCTGATTCGTTGGCAAGGGGAAATCTAGGGGCCGTACACCACAACCTCACTCGTTCTTCCTTCCTCAGGCGCTCTGTGCTGAAGCTGATCATCACGTTCCTCCGTCGTCCCGTTTCCCAGGGCCGGCGATCGATCTCACAACCGCCATCAGCTCCCAAAGGTCGCTCCGTCTCCCCCCAAACTCCGGGGCAATCCAAGCCAAACCACGTTCCCTAGTGCTAGCTGTCGGGTCTACCCATCAGCGCAGTGCCCGCTGGACTCATCCAAAGCGCCTGGGAGAACACTCTCGTCCGTGGCAGTGCCACACAACTTTGCACGCCCTTGCGCGCTGCAACGAACGGCCGTCGGCTCCGTCCATTAGCGCTGTTTACCGCTAGCGTAGGCTCCAGGCTGAAGCAGCTTCACGGAGAGCGGGAATCGGCAAACAGCAATCTCGCAGTCAGGTCGTTGAGAGCCGGCCACACAGATCCCAGACCTACAAGCCTTTCCGCTTGGAGCACAGTTGATCCGCACAAATTTCTTTTGGGTTTGACTTGAGCGTTTGAGGCGACTGTTCGGAACAGTTGCCCACCGCTCTGCACTTGGCCTGCCTGGGCGGCAGAGCACTGCTAGTTTCATCGAGCAGGGGACCCAGCAGCATTGTGACCAAGCCGTGTTCTGTGCGCCAGATAGAATCTCGACCATGTCCACGCACCTTGTGGTTAATCCCTTTCAGGCCATCGGCGTTTCTGGCCCAGAACTCGCAGCGTCACACCAACAGGCTGCTGGTGTGTAAACGCTGCCAGAGCTGGCAGCAGGGACAACGGGACGCATGGAGCAAACCCCACAGCCAGCTGGAGAATCTACACCTGGCCCACAGCTTTGGAACATGGCGCCCGATGATGATGCTGGGCTTCCACGTGTCCTGGCGGACGGGGCCCACCGCTCGCCACCACCAGGGCTTGGCCCGGGCTCTTCCAGAACCATGGCCAGCCCGGAGCCCCAAGGCCCGGAGGGTGGTGAACCTAAAGAACCCTTTTCCACATGGCTGGCGGCTTTTGCGGAGAAGGGTTCAACGGTGATGCCAGACAAGGTGTATGAGGACGTGCAGGAGTTCTTGAGATGTGGGTGGCAGAAGGGAGTGAAGGGGCAGCTTGGTGGAGCCAAGTTTAGACACACGGTGCGGAAGAAGCGGTACCACCTTGTGACCGACTTTCAACGGGGGCTGTACGATGCCGTGTTTGGATATGATGATGAGGTAAGCTGAACAGATGGCAGATAATGCTGCACTTTGAAGATTCTTCTTTCCCTTCCCACAATGTTTTTGTTTCTTCTACTCCAGTAGGAATACAAGTGGACAGACACTTAAATCTCTTGTACTTCCATTCTCTAGCCTGTGTTTACTCTCTTCCTCGAGACAGCTGTTCTCTTGGAGCCCGGTGGACAACTCCTCAGGCGGTCGCGTGCATTCATGCGTTTGGTCTGCATATGGACACATTTTGTCGCCCGGCCAGGCAAGTCTACGCGATCGTGGGCGACGACAGTTCAGCTCAAATGTGTCGGACTTACTCCAGTCTTCCTTATTCATGCATCCGTCCGACAAGCCGAGAGTGAACAAATCGTCAGGTGGCCGCATGGGCGTGCGACTGCGTCGATCCATGCGACTCCAAGAAAACATACCCTTAATGAACTGCTGGATCCAGGTTGTCGTTATCTCCCTCCTTTCCCCCCTAACTTCATTGCAGGACCGGCCAAAGCAGGTGGCTCCAGTGGGCCAAATAGAGCACATACTCCGGCAAGTGCACGAGGTGGAGACAAACCATGGTGGCATCCGCAGGACCTACAACACGGTGTGTGTTTCTCAGGCCCCTCTTCATGTGTTTTTTTACTCAAAAAACATTGCCTACACCACCATTCTTTACAGGTCTTCAAGTGTGGTGTGGTCAACTGTCACAGACTCTCCTCCACTGGCAATCTGTTTTTGTGGAAACAACGGGCACGCCTTCTGCAAGGAATCGTAGCCTGGGCTGTTTTGGTATTGCCGGAATGGTTTCGCCTTGAGAACTCTGCCTGGCATATGTGTGTTTGTGTGTGTTTGTGTGTGTGGGGTGGGGTTGGGTGGGTGGGTGGGTGGGTG
>SZWC01002173.1:96142-116275 GCA_023375785.1 Penium margaritaceum
GACTGGTAATGGCCCATGTCAGTTGGGGCATTACCTTACCCTTCTTTGCCTTCATGATCAAAGAGACAGCCACACTCGATGGCAGTCACTCTGTGTTCTGCATTTCTAGAGGTCCCTGTAAAAGTTTGGTTGAGCCTTTTGTGGTGCATTGTCCGGGATATAGCTTTTGGGAGTATGTCAGATGGTATGCCATGGATTAAGCATTAATATTTTTCTTGCCCCGTAATCTTGCAACTTTTCTTCATTATGCTTCCACGATGTTGGAACTATTTCTACTGGTCGATTCCTTCCCTCAATTAACTTTGGATACATGAGTTTGGGATAGTTACTGCCAGTCTATGGTTTGGAGCTTTTCTCATTGATGTTCCTTGTGGGGCGCTCTTTCTAAATGGTTTGCTTTAGGTGTTAACGCCTGAAGTTAGCCTACTCTCTGTCCCCTGAGGTTTGGTTCAACATCAATTCAACAATGTACCTGTAACATCTTCACTTGCTTGCATGCACTTGTGAAATCATAAGTTTCAGTTTCATATCTTCAGTTTCAGTTTCAGTGTTATAGTTTTCTCAGAGTATATAATGTTCAGATAAATGTCAACGTATTTTTTGGATTTTTAATTGTTGATTCTTTTTCAATTCAAGAAAAATGCAATAGTCCTTAGATATCCCATATCTGTCCCATAGAGTCTTTGAGGGTGTATTGGGAACACACAGTCTTTGCCTTACACATTTTTTTAAAAAATGAAGTTTTAATTTCACTCGTTCAATGAGACTTTTGGTAAATTTCCTTAGTATTCATAGGCGAGTCACGCTTGGTTCACTTGAAGTCTATGGTGGTCTCACTATACCTCCCTAAAACTCCAATTGTAACGAGGGATTGAATCGGGGAGAGAACTGTGGACATGCATAAACATGTGCAAAGCCATGTTTTCATATGTTGCCCCTCCCCTCCCCCAGCCAAAACACCACGATTGTATAGAGGGAGTGCGGAGTGCATCATAAAATCATACCAAAACATACACAAGGGCATTGACACTCTTGTGTATTGAATTGGCCCCTCACAACTATCTGTGTGTGTGAGTCCAATGAGAAATTTCTAGGAACTGCTGTCATTTTTCCCATTTTTTGGGGCCATATAGCTTGAATATCCGCACCGCGTGCATTAATAAGCTGGCGTGCCCACAGGTCGAATAACTGGCACGGCATACCCGGCGTACTAGAAGGTAACAACGGTATAGCCATGAATAGCGGGGCTACTCACGGGGTACCCGGACCTTGAAAAAAAGCAATGACATGAGGGCATCCTTTACCTTTTTTAAAACTTTGGGTATGCCATACTTTTTTTTTAGGTCAGTGCACACATGTCAAAAACGTGGTATGGATTACTTAGCATTGTGATGTAATCTTTACAAAATCATTTCCGTAATCGTCTGTCAGAGTGGAGTCGTACACTGCGAACGGACAAATGCATTTTTAATAGTTATGTGTTTTGGAAATTGTTTTTGAGGGGGGTACTGTCATCTTGTATGGAGGTCTGCGATGTTTGGGACATGCACAATGTCGTCTTCTCCGACTGCTCATGCACTCGCTAGAACATATCCCAGTGCGTTTATCTGGTGTATACGTGTCTTCTTTGGCATATGCGGAACATTCGATCACCGATCATTGGTTGACGCTAGCAGCCTGAAAATGTTCAGTTCAGGTGCAATGTACGCCGAGCCAAGTTTTATCTTCTCCCCGTCCTTGCTCGTCGCCTGATTTTTTTGGGGAAGTTGGACACTGAAGTCATCGTCATCCTGTCCTTACTTAAGAAGCCTACCACCCCTAAGGTGCGGCTAGGTCGCTCTAGGGACAAACCATTGCAGGATAAATGACACTGCCGTAGGTAGTCACGCTTGCACTACTGTCCAACCCATTCGTGGTCAGTGTTCCTTTATGCCAACATAGGTATTGTTCCTTGTCTTTCTTTTTGTAATGTCATCCTACGATGAGCCAGGCAAGAAAGCCCCTAAATGCACGAAGGTGGATGACGCCTTCCCAGGGGGGGTGGAGTTCACTAACATGGCCGTGTCGTTGAGCCGTTGACGACTAACTGATGAAGAACAGCATGACAATGCGGCGGTTGAGGAGTGAGCCAATGATATTCATAGCACGTTGTTCCCATTTCAAGGAGAAGTACTGCCCCTGGATTCTGCGCGCCCACGTCTTTACTCAAAGTGGACTGGTCAAGGTGTCCGAGTGGAAGGACGGCCAGCACTTTGTGCCAGGTGCAAGAAACGGTCATGGAGATCCAACAACGACAGTGAAGTAGGTGTCCCGGCACATTGCAACCACGCTACAGAAGAGCCCGTGTGCGGATTTCACCAGTGTGGAGGCAGTGGTGAAGAATGTGACTGGCAAGGACGTGGACCGGGGTACTCTACAATGCGCAAAGATAGCGGCCCACAAGAATTTGCTCGGGTCTAGGATGTTGTCATGGTCTCTGTTCTCGGTGTATACGCAAGAGGTAAAGAAATTTGAAGTCGGTGCTGCATTTTTTAACTGTTACCTTGCGTCTATAAGAATCCTTCCACCATGTCTTTTTTTACTTTGTGCAGCTTGTGAGACTGGAACGCTACACATACGTTCTCATTGAGGCAACAGAGGGCAACGGTTTTCCGCTCGTTTGTTTCCCCTACTGCATCAGTCCTCGGTTTTCAACAATCCTAGCCCATCTCCATCATGAATGGGACATTCCAAAAGAACAGGCACAAACAGACGCTATTGGTGGCTCATTTTTTCGACACCAACGACCACGCTGTGCCAATGGCATGGGCTTGGTTTTTTTTCACCTCGGCATCACGTACCCCACCACAGTGGAGACGGGAACTACAGTCATCAGCGACAGGGAGAAAGGCCTCATGAAAACAACGGGCAGCAGGCTCTCGGGTGCCACGAACACTTGCTGTGTGTGGCGCCTTCTGCAAAATGTGAGGCAATGGTACAGAAAGCGCATAGGCTACTGGTGTTGGCATTTGGCACACGTGCCAATAATTGTGGGATTTCAGCAGTGCGAGGAGATCATGATGTGATAGTATCCACACTGTGTTCTGTACTTCTTTGACAGTGGGAGATTGGGCGGCATCCTGCTGGAGTGGTGGACGCGAGTCTACTTCCCGATTGGACACATGAGCACACGACATCTTACGCATCTGAGTCTCTCAATGCTTGCATCATTGAAGTGAGGAAGTTGCGCCCCTTCTACTCCCTTGTCTCAGTCTTCATGTGGGTGCAACAGATGATGGCTGAACATAGGAAAGAGGCAAGAGCGTGCATGGGCAACCTGGCCCCAAATGCAGAGGTGCGACTATTGAACGCATTTGTGTTGAGCAGCGGGCACGATGTCATTGAGGAGGGTCCTCGGTTGCCAATAATGCATAGGGCATCCAACCGTGTACGACGCGTGGACATTGCCCAATGGTCGTGTTATTGTGGGGCATGGTAAGATTTTGGCCAGCCGTGCGTGCACGCGTGCGCTGTGCTACTCGGAGGGGGGCAGCCGCCGGAGCCGCTGTGTGACGTCGGCCTTACTAAGATGGCATTCCGGTGCATGTACAACAACGCCATGCCGGTGTTGACCCTGCAGCGCTTACTCCGCTTCAGGAGGTCGTATGGACGTAACCAGGTCCACGTCGCGTGAGTGGAAGGCCACAGAGCAAGTGCATAGATCGCAACGAACGTAGCAAAGCGGACAACATCTGCCGTCGTGTGGCCTGAGGGGCTACAAAATGTCAAGGTGCACTAACCCAGTGGCAATGGCACCAGCTACAACAGCAGCAGAAGCTGCAGTGCAGAAGCGGTTGGAGAGAGTGAAAGCAACAGTACGCGCGGAGGCACATGCCGAGCGCTTGGCCACAACTGGCACCCAGGCAGAGGCAGAGGTAGCAGAGGCGGCCACAGCAGTTTCAGCAAAAGCATCAGCAGGACTAAACAGTAGTACAAGTGTAGGAGACAGGCCTGCAGCTGGTTTGCAGCACGATGCTACCACAGGCGAGACAATCATCATCTCCGACGACAACAACCACGAGTATGGCCCTGAAAAATTCCCATCTTATGACTCAAGTGAGGAGGAGGTTTACAACCCTGAATGCTTCATCCTGGATGAGGACTCTAAGCCAGAGGAGCATGAACCCTACCGGTGTGTGAGTGAGGAGGACAGCATGAGGCACAGACAGGAGTCCCTCAACTACACCCACCGCCTACGGGCAACTGAGGGCATAACTAATGGCGGCTAGGATGATGTCCCAGAGGACTACTATGAGGAGGAGGAGAACAATGGCGACTGAACGGTAGGTAAAGTGCATGTCCAAATCCATGTGTTTCAGTCAATTCATGTGTAATGCAAATCGTAACGTTCCTCCATGTTGTGTGACCAACGTGTGCAGGACAAGGAAGTGGGAGAACAGACTACCATGAATCCCTTTGGACCCAACACACGATGAAGAAAGGAGGCTACAAGGAAAGAATTCCAGATAACACGTGACCATACAATAAGCAACCAGGTTGAAGAGGAACCTTTGTTAGGGAAGCAAATTTGTCAGAACATGTCGTCCCAATGCTTGTTTGGTGCTTCTGATGTTTTCGGTGGGGCTGTCCACTGTTTGGATATTCAATGTCAATTTCCCATGAAGAAATTAATTCTGTACCCATTCCACAAAATAAAGTTCATTCCTTGGTCATAGTGTTCATTCTCTTTAACAAAGATCAGCTATACACCACAACGTGTGCCATGGACTGCCCATCACACTGTCACCTCAACATTGTCATTTGTTTCTTCCTTGGATCCTGTTCAACATACTTGGTTTCAAAGATATGCGCCGTCAACAAGCCAGCACGCATCATTCAGCTGTACATGTGCCCGTGCCACAAAGGCCAGGTCATGGAAGACAGCATGGAAGAAGAGGAAGATTCAACGTCTGAAGTCGATGATCCCATCAGTGAGATCTTCTACAATTCTATTGAATAATTCATGGACACCGCATGCTTTGCCCGTGCGTATGGCCTTTGTATGCCAGGATGTCATGTAGGACACCTCTACCCTGCCTGTGAGGTTATGGCATGGATCTTTTCACTGCCACCCTCCGTTCAAAGGTGGTTAGTGAGTGGGCTTCCAGGGCAGTGTGAGTGGGCTTCCAGAGTAGGTTCTTTGTACAAGGAAAACTATCCTACATGACTTTTGTACTAAGTGTTCCACATGGTATGTTAGTGAGAGGACTCAAATTGACCCATGGGTTTCCCAGAAACAAAAATGAACATGTATTAAGAACGAACCGATTGTCATTCATATAGGAGACATTCTGTGGCTGACTTCTTTCACCAGTGTACTTATGTGGCAGTACATATGAAGTCATGTTACGGTCTTGTGTAGTCATACTACAGTGTTGTTACAAAATGGTATTACAAACATGAAAGAGCTGACTGAGTACCAAAAAGCTGAGACTGGGTATTCCATGAATAAAAATTGTAAGAAATGAAAGAAGACACCATGGGGTCACATACGCAACAAGGTGATTGGATGCATCTGCTCCCATGGCTGCCACTCATCCTTGGAATGCACAGGTCTCCCTGCATATCCATCATGCAACACATGGCGTACGGAGTGGGTAGTGCATAGTCATAGATGGTGTCACACCTAGCCTTGACTTGGCGCCAGGCAAGTTCGGCCTCATCACATGTTAGTTTTGGGCGGAGAGGGGATATCCACACCCCAAGGAGCACGTCAAATATGTCCGATGTCTCCCCAACCGTCGGAGGTAATGGGCGGTCTACGTCGATCGCTTTCATGTCACTAACGGATTGGGCTCGTCCTATTGAGCTGAAAGCTCCAACAATTGCAAAATGTAAAGTGAAAGGGTGGGAACCGACTGGTTTTTAACGTCAAACTACTGTCGCTTCACACAGCGAGCAAAGTATTGTCGTACAACACAACCCATGAACTGCGCGAGAAGCGGTCGTCAATCGTTAACGGACATGTAGGATCATTTTGGCATCAGCGAGACAAAGCCCAACCTCAGTCGACGTCAAACGCGATGGATAGAGTTCCTCAAATCCGGGTTTGACTATGATATCGAGTAACAATTGGGAAAAACCAACCCTGTAGATGCGCTCAGCCACTGACCAGACTTAATGGCTGAGGCAGCGACACTTCAACTGCAATGAGATCCATATCTGAAGAAGTTACGTACACGTGGCTACGACCACCATGGTAGATATGACAAGTCCAAGTTCTGGCACGAGGCATTCTATTAGCAATGACGATACACTCGCCTGGTGGTCGTACCTCCGAACGACGAACTACGTTGCATGCTTCTCGAATAGTGCCATGACACCGGTCTAGGTGGACATTTCGGAGGAGACAAGATGTTGAAGAAGATGGCGAAGCAACACTGGTGGGAGAAAATACAATCCGTCGTGGCTAACTTATGCAAAACATGAGACACCTTTCCGCGACAAAACTCATGTCACACATGGCCACCCAAACTTCTGCGACCGCTTCCCATTCCGAAAGAACCATGTACTGACGTCTCCATGGACTTTGTCACACTCGAAGGGTATGACGCAATCCTTGTGATTTTCAACAGGATTTCAAACATATCACACTTCATCCCGACTACGACCACCGTCACCGCCGAAGGCAGAGCACTGCTGTTTTCAAACAACATTGTAGGGCTACGTGGCATGCCGAGAACCATCACAAGCAAGGAAGACAGTCGATTTACCAGCCATTTCTCACATGTTTGGATGACTCGCATAATAGTCGGATCCAGCTTTCCACGGCATTCCATCCTCAAACCGACGGTCAAACCGAGCGGACCAACGAGACGCTCGAACAACCTCTGCGAACATTCTTCAAGCCACATGGGACAGATTGGGCAGCCAAACTGCCGACTGCCAAACTCACATGTAACTCGAGGATGTCCACCGCAATAGGTGAAATTCCGTTTGAAGTGTTGTTTGGAAAACTTCCCACCACACCAACCGGACTTCAGAGCCAAAGCAACATTCCCGCTAACGACATCAAATGACGTGATTTCTCCACCATCTAGGATGAAACACGGCAAGCGCTCGCAAAGATACAAGCGGTGATGAAGAGAGCACCTCACAGATATCCCAGTGACGACGTGTTCGTAGCTGGCGACAAAGTCCTCCTTAGTTCGGAAAGCATCAAACTTTGTGGAGTCGACTGTTGAAAACTCAAACCCTGATGGTTGGGACCGTTTGAGATCAAGCGCATGCAAACCTTCGATTTTGCTTGGCTCAAACTCTCCAACATTATGCAACTTCACTCGTTGTTCCACATCAACAGACTTCAGCACTACCAGGTCACCGCCGAGAACTTACCTGGTAGGTGTGCACCTCCCCCTCCCCTTGTACAATTGGACGAGGGCGTAGAGTACATCAATGAGGACATCCTCGGCCATTGACGATGTGGCAAGACTACGGAATATCTTGTTGAGTGGCACGGCTACGATGTTGCACACAGTAGTTGGGAACCCTGTGAAAACCTTCGTGATGTCGATCACTTGATTGGTGGGTATTATCATCTTCATCAGTTTGCATCTGTACACGCACCAGGACGTTACGAATAAGAGGAGGGATGTGTCACATACTAGACATACACGAGTCCCTAATCTTTCTGAGTTGGAATTTCTGTCATTCCTCAAATAGCCCACCGCACAACGAGACCTCAATTGTCACGCTAATGGTCGAGGATGATTCGGCCAACTGCCCTCCCCTTTCGGCGATCTTTCTAGCACATTGTGACAACTTCGACCACTTTCAAGAAACATTAACAGAAGTGTGACGACCTTTCGTTCGACTTCTCGACTGATCGAGATATATCATGATCTGTTACAGAATATTTTAGGAAGCTTCCTAGCACGCTTACCACTCACTGAGCGTCAGCGCTCACTCAGCTCGTGACATCAACACAGCTCGGACGCAAAACAGCAAGGGTTTGGCTAGACAACATGACACAGTGTGAAATGTGCTTCCATTGATAAACACATGCAGAGGGCTAAAAAATGACAAGTCCATAGCATAAATACTTGCCGCGGCGCACGACGGGTGTCCCACGCAACAGTGCAAGGTCTGTCCTAAAAACAGCCCAAGAACATTGTTTTGGCCGTAACTCTGTGTATACAAATCAGAATGCTACACCTTTTGAACCTAGAGATGCAGAATCTCTAGCCAAATGCTATGACTGGTCACACGCATAAATACGGCACCAATCGGTGGAAAGACAATGCAAAACATGCAAATCAAGCTCAAGAGCCAGTCCACCGAGAAAACTCTAGCTTCTGCAAAAAACCGCAAAGCACCCCGTCAAGCACCAAGGGCGTTGTGGCAGCTCTCTGGCAGCTGCTGGTGGATGGAGCCACCACTCATCGGTGCTCCGACGCCAGCTGGGTCCGCATCAAGGATAGCCTGCAAAAAAAACTGCAGAGGTCCGAGACAGTATCCACAACGTTGGGGCAGTCGTCGGTCAGCTCCGAGTGGGTGGTCCACCACGTGTCGACACGCTGCTGCCTCCAGGGTCCGCTTCGGGGACCTTGTCATCGTGCTCTCCTGTACCGCTGCTCTCCTGACTGTCGCTCGTGACGGGTGGAAGCCACACACACCAACATTCCCCCTAGCTGACACAACTGTGAAAGGATGGCTCAGGCAACCAATCATAGCAAGCACCGATCAAGCATACCACAGCACAGGGTCTCCTCGTGACAATGGTGCATCCCACCAAGTGCCCGGGTCTCGACCATGCAAAAAGTCAATCACACACCTATGTGTCAAACATCATGGAAGAGAGACAGAGAAACATGGTCTCCTTGTGACCACGAAAAATGTCTCCGAGTGTCCGGGTCTCGACCACATCATGCATGGATCATACATCACACATGTAGGCAATGGGTCTCCACGTCACACTGGTAGAACTCACCAGGTGCGCGGGTCTCGACTAGCGTACCCTCAACCATAGCATCGTGCCACATCCCAAAGCAATCTCGCTGTCCTCAAAAGGGTTTCAGTCCAAAGCCCACAAACCGACACTCCCCTTGGGTTGCAAAGGCTGACAGCACGAGCAAAGCTGATGGCTACATCCAATACAATCCGTGAGGAGGGAACACGGCTCCCCCATGGCCACATAGCTTTGCTCAGCAATAGCAAGTGTGACAACGATACTGGTGGGATGTGCTCGCACAGTGCCTCACCCTGGAGCGGCATCGTCGGTGTCGTTATCGTCGCTGTTGTCGTCTGGTGATGTGACGGGTGCACTGCTAAGGGCCTCCTCCAAAACAATCTTCTGTTGTATGGCCTCGAACTACTGAGTTGCATATCGCCTCGCGGCCTCCACATCGTCAAGACGCATGTGGAGCTCGACAAGCTCTGACGCTGCAGCCTACCGGCTGGTTGCATCTATGGCATGTAGACGGTCAGTCGCGGAACAAGCCTGACGGTGGACCTCAATTGTGTGCGCGTCAGCATGAGCCAAAGCCTCATGCAGCCTCAAGTTCTCACCCCATAGGAAGGAGTGGAGTTGCGCCTGCTCGTCGGACAAGTCGACGTCCTCTACGTCAGTCGTTGACTCAAGTACTGCCGAGAAGCGAGGTGCTGGTAGAGCGGGGTCGCAAGACAATAAGTCGCCACATAAGTTGACTGGGGCAATAGGAACGATTGCTACAAAGGCACCTGCTGCTCATGACAAACGTGTCGCTCGACCGTCAGGTACTGGCCGCACATTGGCATGTGTAGGCACAGCTGCATCCGTGGCAACGTCGTGGTCATAGAAGGTTTGGTCAGTGCCGTAGTGCTCCTCATGATCCCTGGTGTGCAACCCATAATCCACCTACTGTGGGCCTCCACTTGAGCCACCACTGCCTCCTGCTCGTCGACCGCGGAGCGTAGGCGCTCAGGTAGAGGAACTGTAGCTCAGACGAGAGTAGTTGTGTCCTCAGCTGAAACCGCCATGGTGTCAGTGACACTGGTCAGGGTAACGAGGAGTCGGAGGTCCTCACCTCACTCTGCATCCTTCATGTCGCACACGCGGATATCCTCTGTCACTGAGGAGCCATATCGTGCTCCTACCGAGGCTACTGCAAATACGACAGCGCACTGGGCCTCTACGTCTGTCAACAAATCCGTGTCTAATCAGTCCCCAATGGATGACTGATCCTCATAGAGGAAGTCTGCCTCGTCTTGGCGATCCATGACCTGCTCTTGCTGCCCAGGACTATCTGTCAGAACCACGTGGGCGTCTGCTCTACGCCGAGCATCAGCATCTGTATCACCTGCTCCTCCTGCTTTTGCTCCTGGCACCATGGCAATTGTCTCCACACCAACTAATGCGACAACGTGCACATCGTCGAGCGCAACTCCGGCGTCGGTTGTCGTCAAGTCATCCACCAAGGCAACGATCACCATCTCCATCCCTAACTCTGACTCAGCATCGGACCAATCCTCTACAGACAAAGAGTCTCCGTCAGAGCTGACGTCTGCCCCCGCCAAACACTCTACTAACTGATACTACTGTCTAGCATCATTTTCCTCAACCATCCTGTGCTCCACAGTAGTCACCTCACGGATGCCAAGCTCCACCGCGGTCATCAGCAGACAAACCATCCCCCCCACGACTGACACGTCGACAATAGCTGTAGGGACTCGGCAGACCAAGCCGAGGACAGGGGACGAGGGGGTCTCGTCACGTATGAATCCTCCCATAGTCGCATCCGGTGGTGTTGCGTGCGCACGACGTACCAGATGAGTAGCTCGCCACTGCACACGACGAGTGCAAGCTCAAGTGGTACAATCAGGGGCTGAGGGTTCGTTTGTCAGTATGATGCCGACTGCCTCCAAAACGGAACGAAGGGCGACGGATGTAGACGAGAGATCTGGTATACTAGCATCATTGGAGGAAGGGATGCAGGATCAGGAGCAGGATAAAGATGAAGTGGGAGGTGACATCAGCGGCGGGGTGGTAGCTCACTTGGAAGACACATGGTCAAGGAGCTGCTGGACCATGTGCTTGAGGTTCCGGACCTCCATGTGTAGGGCGGCCATATCTCCCTGCAGAAGCACTGTCGCGTCACCCGATGATGTATCCATCGAAGGAGGAGGTGGGGGGGGTCTAACCCAAGGGGGATGCCACCAAAGAGGGCACTGTCAGCACAGGCGCAAGCCATTCTACCTATCTTGAGAGTTGTAGCACGAAAACCCTGAAGACAAGTGGGGCGCGTGCCACGGGTACATCGACCACTATGCCTGTGGCGGCTGCCACGGCTGAGGCTCAGGCACAGACCACGGCGCTGGCAATGCCCACAAGAACACTACGTAGCTCATGTCGAGAGCTTAGCATGGGTGATCGTACTGCACACTCGATCCCGGTTGCGCAAAGAGCCACGTAGAGGGATGCGAGTGGAGCAACGTCTCTCAGACAGGCTGCGATGTCTTCAATCACGGCCACGACGTTAGTCATAATGTTGCACTATCGCCACACGGTGGCGATGACGCAACTATCGCAATGTGCAACCTTAATTCACCTCCGGTGCCGCCGATGCAACACCGAGTGCAGTCGTCAGCCGACGGCTGTAGCCTCAAGCCACCTTCGCTGCTGCTGCTGCTCCTGATGTGACTCTTGCGACGGGTACGACTATAGTGGTTTTTGTCGTCAGCCGACGGTGATGGCTTTGAGCCATACTAAAAGGTAAAATATTAAGAAAAACTAAAGGAAAAACACCCTCCCTAGTTTCAAAGGGAGAAGGAGGAGCCCCCCTCCCTTTTTCTTTTTCTGTTTGGGTCACCAAACACTTGGTGCCGGCCGTGTACCTCTTCCCGGGGTTTTGCTCGTGTGCCCCACTCGAGGAAACCCCTCCCCCCTCTTTTATTTTGGTTGTCTAGACCCTTGCGGCGAGCGCAGTGGAGGGTGAGGCTCGCTCCCCCCCCCCTCGCATGCAATCGGCCAGAGGCCACACGTCGGCCTCCTCTGCCGCTCTCAGCTGGCTGGGGAAGGGGCAGCGTTTGGCCGACGGGCGCCAGCTCAAGGGCCGGTGCTTGGCCGACGCTTTGTCGCGCCCTCTATCGACACGACGGGCCCAACCGACCGAACCCCCCCTCGCTCGGCCGGGGTCCCTCGCATCAAGTCCCCCTCAGACCCGACAATAGCAGCTTCTATAGCAACTTCTGCTACGGTTGCTGCAGCAACTTCTACTACTGTTGTTGCGGCTGGAACTTGCTACTACGACTGCTGCCTCTTGCTGTTGCTGCTCCTGCTGCAAATTCTACTATAGTTTCTCACCGATGTTGCGGTTACTAGTGCTGTTGTTGCGGCTACTGCTCACCGCCGCTACCGCTATAGACGCCTACTTTCGCCGCTGCTGGTGCGGCTGCTGCCCGTCAAAGCTGCTACGGCTAATTCTTTAGCTACTACCTGCTACTACTGTGGTTGGTGCAGCTCGCGGCTAAAGATGCCGCCACTGCTGCAAGTTGTTATCGTCGCTCTCCGCTGCCACTACTCCCAGCCGCCATAAGCTAGTGCTTCTTCCTTCTCTTTTTGTGTGTGTACAACCCGGTGAATAGACACGGAAGCTGCTGCTATCCGGTGCTGCTGTTGTAGTGGCTGTTGCTCATAGCTTCTCCCGGTGCTTCCCGCCGATGTTGCTGCTACGGGCGCAGTTGCTTGTAGCTGCCGCCGCCACTGCAAGCTACTTTTGTTGTTGCTTGCCGCCGCCGTCTCTACTACTACAACATGCTTGTCGCCGCCGCTGCTCATGCGGCTGCTCGCCGCTGCTGGTGCTGAGTCGGCGCTTGCTGCAGCAACCGCGTAGCTTCTTGCGTAGCTCTGGCAGCAGCTGTAAGCTGCTATTGCGCTGCAACACAGCTGCGTGCTCCTGCTATTGTTGCTGCTATGCGCTCCGGCTCCTACGCTCTGCTACTGCCATGCGTTGTTGTTCCACTACAGCTCTGATGTACTACTACACAGCTTTTGCTTTTTCAGTTACAGCTCAATGCTGCTACTTGCTACTGCGACCCACCGCCACCTGTTGATGTTGCGTAACACTGCTACGTGCTGCTCTTGCTACGTGCTGCTGTTGCTGCTCTTTGCTGCTACTGCGCACTATTGCTGCCCGCCGCCGCCCGCTACGACTGCGGCCTGCTGCCACCTCAGCTAGCGCCAATGCCAACAGTTGCTAGTGTTTGCTGCCTATAGAAGTTGTCACCTGCTGATGCACTCTCAAGTTTTGAAAGTGGGTGACGTCACCAGCAGTCGGGTGATGTCGACAGGTCCTAGTGGAACGGCTGAAGCGGTGACTCTCACTTTTACTGCTTTGCAACGTCTCTGCTGCACACCTCGGCGAGCATTGTCTCACTACTCTGATACCAAGAGAAGATTGTAGGAAGCTTCCTAGCACGCTTGCCGCTGACTCAGCGCCAGCGCTCAGTCAACTCGCAACGTCAACACAGCTCGGATGCAAAACGGCAAGGGTTTTGCTAGACGACACGACACAGTGTCAAATGTGCTTCCATTAACAAACATATGCAGAGAGATGACAAATAACAAGTCAACACCATAAATACCCGCCGTAGCGCACGACGAGTGTCGTACGCAGCAGTGCAAGGTCTGTCTTAAAAACAACCCAAAAACAATATTTTGGTCGTAACTGTGCACAAACAAATCAGAACGCTGCACCGTCTCAACCTAGAGATGCAGAATCTCTAGCCAAACTCTATGACTAGTCACACGCATAAATCCGGCACAAATTGGTGGAAAGACAATGCAAAACATGCAAATCAGGCTCAAGAGCCAGTCCACCGAGAAAACTCTAGCTTCTGCAAAAAAAACCACAAAGCACCTTATCAAGCACCAAGGGCGTCGTGGTAGCTCTCTGGCAGCTGCTGGTGGATGGAGCCACCACTCATCGGTGCTCCGACGCCACCCGAGGCTGCATCAAGGATAGGCTGCAGAAAAAAGTGCAAGAGGTCCGACACATCATTCACGACGTTGGGGCAATCATCGGTCAGCTCCGAGTGGGTGGTCCACCTGTTGTGATTTGTGACGTTTCTGTCGACCTGTGCAGTTTACTGTGACCACTCGGCCGTGTCCATACTCGTGCAGATCCTTGATGCGAACCCAGGCAGTACCGGTGCGTCATCTGGTGGCGGACTACCAGCTTGGAGCTAACCGATGACCTTTCCAGAGCTCTGGACGCTACCCGGGACTTCCTGCAGTTTTTCTACAGCATGCGGGACTTTATCGGTGGACTGGCCGTGGGCCCGATTTGCATGTTTTTCATTGTGTGTCCAGCGTTCAATGCCAGATGCATGCATGTGACTAGTCTTAGCGTCCGACTTGTGATTCTGCACATCTAGGTTTAGACGGCGTAGAATTCTGACATGTGTGCGCAGAGTTACGACCAAAACAGTGGTATTGGACCGGTTTTAGGACAGATCTTGCACTGCCGCATGCGACACCCGCCGTGCGCCGCGGCAGGTACTTATGCCATGGACCTGTCATTTGTCATATCTCTTTGCAAATGCTATTGAAGCATTCAGATGCTTTGCCTTGTGTCCCCTAGCCAAACTCTTGCCGTTGTTTGCACGACCTGTGACTGTCGTCACCGTCTGATCGGGCACTAAAGCCTGGTCAATGGGAGTGTTGCTAGGAAACTTCTTTGCATCTTCTCATGGTATCAGAGCACTCAGACAGTTCTCACTGGGCTGCACAATAGAGACGCAGCAGAGCAATAGCAGGGAGAGTCATCGCTGCAGCAGATCTACTGGGGCCTGTCAAAGACAGCCGGTCGCCGTCGACGCAGCCCACACCCGTCACTTGAGACCGTAGCAGCGGCGTTGCCACCGTGCCAGCAGTAACATAGCAACAGAGCAGCAGCAGCACCAGCAGCAGCAGTAGCAAGGCGGTAGCAACAGCTACAGCAGCGCGTGGCAGTTGCAGCGAGTGCAGTCGCCGTCCGCAGCCGCAGCGGCGGCCGCGGCAGCGGCAGCGGCGATAGCAATAGAGCAACAGAAGCAACAACGGCGCAACAAGAGTAGCGGCAGTCGCGGCGGCAGCAGCAGAGCAGTAGCAGCAGCAGCTACAAGTGCAATAGTGTAGGAGCAGCAGCAGCAGCAGCGGCAGCGCACGGCGGCGGCAGCGAGCTGCAGCCGTAGCGCACAGCAGTAGTAGCGGCATAACACAATCGCTGCTGTCACTACTACGCACGCAGCCACACAACTGCTACTGTAGCTGATGGCACAATTGCAGCAGCAGCTGAGCGGAAGCTGCTGCGTAGCCTCCGTGCAGCTTTCACGCAGCCGCCGCAGAGCGGTTGCATGCTCGCACACAACCACAAGAGAAAAAAAAAGGAAAAAGGAAGGGAGTCGAGCAAACGTCAGCATTTTTGCCTGCTGACGTCATCAGGTCGTACTGATGTCAGCAACCACCTGCTGACGTCAGCACCATACTCGGCCAAATGTTTGGCCGGACAATAAAAAATTGCTAGCGTCTCAACTCCTGGAGAAACGCTGACGCTTTTGAAATCCGACAAACTTGATCTGTCGACCCATACTCAGAGGCGACATGGACTTGTCGGACAACAAGGAGAAGGCGACAGGTGATTCCTCCTCCTCTTTTGGGGTCCTGAGCCCACGCTCGTAGGCCATTGAGGACCTGCGAAGCAAGCAGTTTAAGATGCGTCGCCTACAGCAGGAGCAGACTGATGCCATCCGTACGCTAGCTGAGCTTCTGCGTGGCCAGTCCACAGTCCCACGGCAGGTTTCCGAGGGAGCTGCCGGCGTCGCGGTTTCTACACAGCAGTCGGCTCAGGCACCCGTTATAGGAGCTCGACCTGGCCCACCAGCTCCTGACCTCCTGGATGATGACCGATTCATGCCAGGCATGCCAGATGACTCTCCGGATCATGAGATTCGAGCTCTTCATGAGCGCCTCCGTCAGCTGCACACGCGCACCAGATCTCCTCGGATCCTTACGGTGCGATCGTCACCAGACTATCCCGGTGACTATCCCCTTCGAGGAGTCTTCCCCATCTCTCGTCCTCCTCGGCTTGCGGTTGCTCTCCCCACGGACCGGCAACCCAAGGACTTTGAGACACCACCTCCACGGTACATCACTGAGGACGGCTTTGACTGCTGGGAGATCCTTTTTCAGGTCTGGGCTACTTCAGAGGGCGTGTGGCCCGACTACCACAACCCGTATCAGCCTACAGACCCAGCACGGGTGCTAACAGCAGCCAGGGCGATGCGCGGACTCCTCTACGCCATGCCATGCGAGACCGTCGTCGACTTCTGCCCCTTCCTTGGAGAGCCTCGTATAGGCACGGGCACTGATCCACGCGGGGTTTGGGATCTGGCTTTATCCCTGTTGGCTGCAGAGACGCACGCCACCCGTGGAGCACACATTTGTGCCTTTCACTCTCTCCGTCAGGGGCCTGCAGAGCCTCTAGATGATTATTGGCGACGCGCCATGCGCATCTACACGCGCCTTGGGACCTTTGGAGGCACACAGCTGTGGGCGTTCCGTACGATGATGCTCGGAGTTTGCCTTGAGCATACTGACATCTTCACACGGTAGAGAGACACCGTCCTTGAGCCCTTTTTAGCCACTCTTTAGCTTCTCCCTTGGGCGAATCAGCTCTTCCTCCAGGTGACTTCAGCCAACGAGGCAGCCGTGGCCCATCAAGAGACTTCCTTTACTGCAACAATCGTCGCATCACCACCATCATCCCTCGTGCAGTCTCCTTTTTTATCCTCCATCACATCCTCGTCTTCCTCCTCCTCTTCGGCCCCGCCTACACCCACATAGACACAGGGTGTTGCAGCAGCAGCTCAGGGGAAGAAGAAGAAGGGGAAGCGGGGACCAGGCCAGCAGCAGTCACAGTAGCAGTCGCCCTTCAGTGGTAGCAGTGGACGTTCCGTTCACTGCTACAACTGTGGAGGCGCACATCGCTACTCCAAGTGCCAGCAGCCGCTCGACTGGACACGGATTACTCGTGGGCTCCAGGCTGCACACGCCCTTTGTTCCACATCCACCACGTCATCCTCGTCATCCTCAGGACGTGTGGCGGCCACGACTGCAGCTGTTCCTACTTCTCCACCGGCGAGTAGCAGCAATGCGGACCCACGCGACCGCACCATTGCCGAGCTCCGAAACCTTGTGGCGCTCCGCTTTCGAGGAGGTACGAGTGTGTTGTCACAGCCGACTGATTCACAGACTGTCAGTTTGTCTATTCTTGTGGCTCGGGATGACTCGTGTAGGGGGGCACAGTCGGCATGTGATGATGATGGACCTGACTGTACAGATTGGATTCATGAGTCTCACCTTGGTGCCCTTCGTCGTTTCTCCCCACCTGCTGCCCAACGTCCGTCTGAGGCCGAGTGTTCCATTGCTCGTTGTAGAGTGACGTCCTCCAGTCGTGATTCAGGTGGCACTTCGATCATCGATTCAGGTGCCACTCATCACATGACGTGTCGTCGTAGTGACTTCGTTGTTCTCGGACCAGTTGCGTCTGTTCGTTCCGTCCCCACAGGCTCTGGTCAGTCCTTGCCAGTCCAGGGTGTTGGCGTTGTGCGTTTTGATGGTCCGTCTGGCCCCTTGTATCTCTCCGAGGTGTTGTTTGTGCTTGACCTTGAGCTTAGTTTGCTTTCTGTACATGCTTGCACACTGATGGGACTATCTGTGGAGCACACTGCCGAGTCCGCGACTGTGACTGCCCTTGATACTCGCAGCGTGGTTCTGCGTGCCTCTGTTGTGGATGACCTGTACCGTGTATCCCAGACTTTTGTTCCTTGCTCCCCTTCCCCTTCCGCTCGTGTTTTTGTCACTGGTGTCTTGTCTCCTGAGTACCAGCGATTACTTCATCGCCGTCTGTGTCATGTAGGCTCCGACACTGTGTCGAAGCTCATTCGGACACAGCCCACTCTCGGTCTTGATGCGGCTTCTTTCGAGAAGCCGCCCAAGACCGACTATCTCTTCTGCACCTAGGGTAAGATGCATCGCTGCACTTACCCTGACTCTCGTTCTCGCGCACTTCGCCCTCTCGAGTTAGTCCATTCGTACCTTCTTGGTCCTCTTCCTGTCTAGTCTTTGTCCGATAGGGGTCGATACATCCTGACTCTGACTAGTGATTTCACCCGGATGTAGTGGATCTACAGCCTGCTCTCAGGGTTTGCCTCTGGCTAGTGATGGCTGAGCGTCAGTCCCGCCACACACTGCACACCTTCCGCTCGGATCGTGGCGGCGAGTTTCTAGGCGTGATGGATAGCTTCTTCGCTGAGCACGGGATTTTTCACCAGGTCTCCGCTCCTGCTACTCCTCAGCACAACGGTGTTTCTGAGCGTTGGAACTACACCATGGAGGATGCGGTTTGCGCGATGCAATCTGAGTGCAGTCTCCCAGAGTCATTTGCTTTTGAGGGATTTGCCTACATGACTTGGGTCTGGAACCGCCTCCCGCATGGTCCTCTTCCAGACAATATTACACAGTATGAGCTCTGGTTCGGCCACCGTGCTGACCTTCGTCTCGCTCGCATCTGGGGGTCCTTGGCTTCCGTGTGGTACACCGATGACCAGCAATGGTCCAAGGTCTCACCGCGGGGTCACTTGTGTGCCTTTGTAGGCATCTCCCCACGATCGAAGGCCTGGGGTTTTTGGGACCCTACCCGTCGTCGCATTGTTGAGTCATGTGACGCGCTCTTCTTTGAGTCCCTCACCTACCGTGATCTGACGTCGATTACGTCGCTGTCTATCACGCACATCCCTATGTGTGAGATTTCTTGCCGGATGGGGGAGTCTTCGCCTGTGAGGACCCCTCGCCAGGCTGATGTGTCCGTTCGAGCTCCCTCCACTTCACGGTCTCCGGCTCTTGATGACCCAGCGATCATCGTTGTCGGCCTAGAGACCTCTCTAGCACCACCGGCTTCTACCCCGATTCCCTCGCCTCCCTCAGGTACCCATGATCCTACACCTGTGCGTACTCCTGTTTTCGCCGGCACTCTTGCCTCTATGTGTGGCCCTGCCTCACCTGCCCCTACTGTCACACTGAGTTCCGTGTCTCCCACACACACATCTCCTCGCACGACATCACCAGCTCCCATGCCTCAGCTCTCCCGGGCTGTGATTGTGCCCGTTCCTGAGCCGGAGGTGCGCCCTTCGAGCCCAGGTTACTCCCGTGAGCCTAGCGGTCGTCTTCGACCATTGGACTCCGAAGCTCAACGAGCGTCTGGCCCTGCACCCAGGCGCTCCACTCGCAGCGTTGCGAGTGGTGACCTAGGGACAAAGGCCCTAGGCCTGAGTGTCCGCACTGAGCACATGGAGGTACACCCGGCGTGTCCCCTAGGGCACGATCTTGTCACTCGCGAGTTCCACATCGCTTGTGATGCAGCAGGCGATCTTGTGGTCGTCAGACCTAGTACTAAGGCGTGCGCTCTTGCCACGCAGAGCTCTCCCTCTTTGCCGCCTGACGCGGGCACACTAGGGGAAGCTCTCTCATCACAGGATGCTGACGCTTGGCGTGCTGCCTGCGAGGATGAGCTACACGCCATCCGAGAGCACGGAGTTAACGAGCTAGTCGACCTTCCACCTGGGAGGAAGGCTATTCAGGTGAAGTGGATCTGTTGCAAGAAAGTGAAGCCAGATGGCTCACTGGAACGCCACAAGGCTCGCTTGGTCATCAAGGTGTACTCTCATATTGAGGGCATCGATTACACTAACACCTTCGCCCCTGTCGACCGTATGACCTCAGCTTGAACTCTGTTCGGTGTAGTGGCTCAGCATGACCGAGAACTACACCAGATGCATGTGAACAATGTGTTCCTTCATGGCTCTCTGGATAAGGAGATCTACGTGGCTCATCCACCCGGCTTTGAGGACGGCGATAAGGTGTGGCGCTTGCGCAAGTCCTTGTATGGCCTCAAGCAGTCTCCTCGGTGTTGGAACAAGGAGATCACTAGCACCCTGACTTGTGCGGGATATGACAAAGCGAGGCAGATCCCTCTCTCTTCATCCGCCGGACGCCTGAGCGGTTCACCGCCATCCTGGTCTATGTCGACGACCTTCTGATCATGTCTCCTTCATTGGAAACCGTGAAGGAGACCAAGG
>SZWC01002173.1:132868-146818 GCA_023375785.1 Penium margaritaceum
CCCCCCCCACTCCGCTGGAGTAGGGGGGTTGGCTGGTTGACACTTGAATTTGGAACCGGACCCCCCCCCCCACACGTGAAATGTATGGCATGATTTCATATGGAAATTTAGTTTTTATAGTATCGTGTCAAAGAAAAAAGTACAGAAGTGCAACCTAAGAGCCAAACCTGGATATATCCTCGGTAAAACAAAAGTAGTTCATAGTGAAGCCAAATACGCCTGCATACAGCCGTGCACAGTATCACACTCCCCACATATATTGTTGAATCCGGATGGGGGAGGGGAAGGGGGGAGGGGGGTAGGAGCGAACTTGTGCCACATGTACCAACCTGTTGTTAGAGCAACAGATTGATTTTTTTACCGCTGCTCGATCAGCGGTCAACAGTGTGTCTCATGATATTCGTGCAAAACAACACTAATGTCAAGCTCCTGCCCGCTTTTGGTCTGGATAAACATTTAGGAATAATACAGAAGACCACTCAAAATACATTTCTAACCATTTGTATGTTTTATTAAGACAATGTGTCTTTATTTCAATAAAGATGACCAATGTAGCCATTGTCTACCACGAAAGTTCAAAATGGAGGGATGTTCACTATAACTATGCCTTGTCTGATAGATACTTCCCAAGGATATCTTCCTAATCACCACTTACTAGATCATTCAATACCATCATATACAAGTGTTGATATCGATGTAAAACCCACACACCCAGTAGTACATCTCCACATGCAACCCCCACATACACTTCTCAACCCTACCCCCACTCCCCCTCCCTCACCCAAGCAATCTCAAACACATCACTCAAACCAATATACACAAGTACAACATTTTACACATAGCCCATACATCCAACCATACACCTCCACGAAGAATCTCCCCATACACTTTCTACCCCTACACCTCCCCTCTCTCCCCCATCCAATTACCACTTTTAAAATCTTAAAAATGACTCAAACCAATGTACACAAGTACAGATTGCTACAGACTAACCCATACACCCATTGATGCACCTCCACATACAATCTCCACATACANACTCAAACCAACATACATAAGTACAAATTTCTACACACAACCTACACATCCAGCCATACACCTCTACTTACACTTCCCACATACAGTTACGACGCCAAGCCCCCTCCTCCCAACCACCACTAACCAGCTCACTCAAAAGGGCATACACAAGGTCATATCTGTACATGCAACCCACCTATCCAGCCATACACATCCACATGCAATCCCCACATACACTTTCAACCACAACTTACCATATCACTCAAAACCATCATACGCAAGTTCATATGTCTCCACAAAATCCACACACCCAGAAATACACCTCCACTTACACTCCCCAAATGCATTTCAACCCCCACCCCCTTACCCCTTTCCTCACCCAATCACCACCAAACCACTCAAATGCAACACTCAAACCAATACACACAAGTGAAAACTTCAACACACATCCCATGCATCCAGCCATACATATCCACATGCAATCCTCACATACACTTTAAACCACCACTAACCAAATCACTCAAAATCATCACACACAAGTGTATATCTCTACGCAAAACCCACACACCCGACAATGTTCCTCCACTTACACTCCCCACATGCATTTTCCACCCCCACCCTCCCTTCCCCCCTTCCTCACCCTATGACCACCATGCAATCTCAAACAAAACACTCAAACAAATACAAGTTTTTACACAAATCCCATACACCCAGCAATACACCTCTACTTACATCCTCCACATACACTTTACAACCCCACACCCCTTCAACCCCAAAGACCACGAACCAACATCAAACGCATTACTCAAACAAACATACACGACTACACATTTCTATACACGATCCACACATCCACCTAAACACAACCACTTACACTCCCCACATTCACTCTGCTCTCTCCCCCCCCCCCCCCCCCCCCCCCCCCCTCCCCCCTCCCAACCACCAAAAACCGCATCACTCAAACAAACATACAAAAGTCTATACATCTACACAAAACTCACACATCCAACCATACACCTCCACTTGCACTCCCCACATACACTTTGAACCCTCCCCCTTTCCCCCTCTACCAAACTCCACTGATCAACCACTACAACCAGTATGTGTAGGAATGCCTTGCATGGAAGCTTACGGGTGTACTTAAAACAGTATACACACTTTAACTAGTGCATGAAAGTTTACACCCTTCCAGACAAACAATATCTCAAACAACATTGTGAACTAGTTTCCACCTTCCTAGAACCTTCCTAATACACCACTTCCCTTCATGCATACTTTTTCTAGTGCGCAAAAGTCCTTCGATTAACTCTACCTCCTAACCTGTGAGGTTAGGAACAGAAATCAACATGAGAAGCAAGGAATTGGGATTCCACTGACAAGTCGTTAGTGTAACGCTCACGCTGGTGTTTTACGAGAGTGAGTACGATGGTTATACTCCAGCCTAATTCCGTCATCATCCTCGGACTTGGCCACCATGGCTGCCTTGTATGGTTCCTGATTCTCTTTCTAGGATGATGAGGAACCGTTGTGGGTCAGCCAGTTTCACCTGAATGTAACCAAGTTGGTGGAATGCACCATCAATCATCATGTGGTGGTGTTGGAGCAAATGACCCCTTGCTCTTTCAAGTGAGTGTAATTTGATTATATGTGTTTGTGTGGTAGTCTCCGAGTTTGATTGTACTATGTGCCTCAAGCCAACCGATCACATGGCGGTGGCTCCCGTTGCAAGCAGACAGTATGGTTGCAACCTGGAACCTCCACTGAAGAACAAACCCACAACAGATTCCAATCAACATCCGGCTTGAGCCTGGATTATGCATGAATAATGTCAGGTGGCAGGTCAAGAAGGCAGAACCAAGCATGGTGGCATAGGTGGAGCATGACAAGGACAAGCTTGTCCATTGTGCCTTTGTGGTACCCAGGGCATGCTGTGCTTGATGGCCTTGTGTGCACCACCTACTGACAATAGACACGACTTTTCTCAAGAATGTTCAAAATAAAATTCTCCTCATTGCAATACCCTTTTGATATAACAAACACTCTGTGCCCATGGTGTGGGTATTTGCAGCACGGAAGGGCAAAGAAAACGATACTTGATTTGTCCAGAAGCTCGCACAGGCCACTCCACCACCATAAACCTTGCAGCAATGGTTACACAAACTATGACCAGGAGCTCTAGGCAAGTCGTGTGTGCCAGCTATTAGAATCTAAGTGCTGTGATGTGAACTTTGGCCTGAAATTCCGTAGGTAACAGCACGAGTTGTTGATGCGTTTGAGGTGCTGATGGTTAAGACACGCACACATGGTGGGTTGTACCAATGTGACGAGGATACCCAGCACATTGAAACCACCATCACAGTTGCCGCATTGTGAGGCTCTGAAGCCCAGGGCGGATGTTGGTGTGTGGGCTTTGGCCTTACACCCTTATGAGGACAACGTGGTTAGTTTGGATTTGACACGATGTTTTTTGGTTGAGGTTGTGCTTCTCGAAACCCGCGCACCTGCTTGGTTATACCAGTGAGACATGGAGACCCAAAGCCTTGAACCATTGTGTGCATGTCGGGAGATCATGGTGTTTTTCCCGGTGCTTTGTTATGTAGCTTACTCGTCGGTTGAGCCCCGGCCACCGGGAGACATGTTCCCAGGTCACGAGGAGACCTGTCATGCATGTTACAGAAAAATCCGGCTCCTAGTGCTAGACGTTTTGGTTCAAACGATTCGTCATTCTGACGCCTGTGCAAGAAGTTATAGCCGGGCAAGTGTTTCAGCCTTGGCGGGGCCATTCTGGCAGTTAACGTAGTTTTGCGTAGCCAAACACGCCCTTGGCTGCACTGGCTACGCACCAGGCCTCACAGCTAATTAGGTGACTATGGCTCCTTGTGTTCTGATTTATGATGTTCCTGTCCACCTGTACAGCTTACTATGACCACTCGGCCGTGTCCATGCCCGTGCAGATCCCTGAAGCGGACTCAGGTGGTACCAGTACGTTGTCTGGTGGTAGACTACCAGCTTGGAGCTGACCGACGACCATCCCAGAGCTCTGGACGCTGCCGGGGACCTCCTGCGGTTTTTCTCCAGCACGTAGGAGTTCATCGGTGGACTGACCATGGGCCTGATTTTCATGCTTTTGCATTATGTGTCCACTGTTTCATGCCGGATACATGCATGGGACCAGTCGTAGCATCCGGCTTGAGATTCTGCACATCTGGGTTCAGACGACGTAGCGTTTTGACATGTCTACGCTAAGTTACGGCCAAAATAGTAGTTTTGGGCCGGTTTTAGGACAGACCTTGTGCTACCGCGTGCGACACCCGCCGTGCGCCGCGGCGGGTACTTCTGCCATGGACCTGTCATTTGTCATTTCTCTCTGCAGATTCTCTTTAAGCATTATGACACTCTGACTTGTGTCTCTTAGCCAGACCCTTGCCGTTGTGTGTACGACCTGTGACTGTTGTCACTGTATAACGGGATGTAATGATGCCCAGTCAGTGGCTGTGTTGCTAGGAAGCTTGCACGCATCTTCTCATGGCATCAGAGCGGCGAGGCCTCCCTCGCTGAGCTGCGCAGCAGAGACGCAGCAGTAGCAGCAGCAGTGAGAGCCACATCTTAAGCCACGGTCTTGGGAGGACCGACCAATCCACGGTGACCCGCCGCAATGGATTGCAGCATCGGAGACACCCTTGTAACCGCATCACCACGCCACCACCACGGGGCAGCCAAGGGTTCCCAACCCCCTCCAGCAGTGGTTGAAGCATGAGATGTTGAGAAAGGGTCTATGAAGGGTCCCAGAAGCTTCACTCAGGTCGCACATACCACCCTCCTCGGACGTGAGAGAATGCAACTGCCCCATTTGACCACCACTTTTGGCATGTAAAAGCTTGTTAGAAAGATTTTGAAAAAATCTATCCATCGCTTCCACTCATGCCTCATTTCATGCCTTGTAGGCTCCAGGAAATGAAGCAATGCTCTCATACCTAGACTTTTTCTGATTTTTGGGCTAAAACAAACAGTGACATTTTTNTATTCTTTAAGGTTTTTTTGCACGAAAACACTGCCATCGCATTCATCATCCTTTGGCGCATGATTGCTCCAAATTTTTCCTCATTTAGACAACCTTCATGCTGACATCATCATCATGAGTGATGACCTCAGCACTAGCACTTTGCCAATTTCTAAACTGAAACAACATTTTTTACTAGCGTTGCAAATTCTCAAGAAACGCTGACAATTCTGCAATCTGATCAGTTTTATGTCCCGGTCCATATTGAGAATTGACATGACTCCGACCGGTGACAAGGGCAAATGACCACCAAATCCCTCTTCCTCCTCCTCAAGGGTCATAAGCCCATGCTTGCGAGCCATTGCGGACCTGCNAGACATCCGAGGGAGTCAACAGTGCCATACCTTTTGCACAGTAGTCAACATCTACACCGAGGAGAGCAGCTGGACAGGACCAGCCACTTTTCGATCCTTTGGATGAGGACCCGAAATGCCAGGCATGGAAGATGACACCCACGACAGGGAGATTCACGAGCTTCAAGAGCGCCTCTGCCAATTTCAGACGCGTTCTAGTTCCCGGTTACTTGAGATCCGGTCCTTGCCTGACCCCTACCTCGGCGACTTTCCTCGTCCCGGAATCTTCCCCATCCCTCGTCCTTCCCAGCCTGTGGTTGCTCTCCCCACGGAGCGGCAACCCAAGGACTTTGAGACACCACTCCCACGCTATGCCAATGATGATGACTTTGATTGTTGGGAGACTCTCTTCCAGGTCTAGGCCACTTCAGAGGGGGTATGGTCCTACTATCACAGTCCGTACCAGGTTACGGACCGTGCTCAGGTGATGACAGCGGCTCAGGCGATGCGCGGACTCCTTTACGCCATGATGCACGAGACTATTGTGGACTTTTGGCCTTTCCTTAGAGAAGTCGACACGGACGCGGATGCTGATCCACGTGGGGGCTCTGACTTGGCTCTGTCCCTGCATGCTGTAGAGACGCACGCCACTCGCGCAGCTCACATTTGCTCCTTTCACTCCCTTCATGAGGAACGTGCTCAGTCCAAAGCCGATTACTCGTGGTGTGCCATGCGCATCTACATGCGCCTTTGGACTTCATGAGGTACACAGCTTTGGACGCTTCGCACGCTCATGATCGGATTTTGTCTTGAGGACGCAGACATCTTCACGGGGTACAGGGATGCCGTGCTTGAGCCCTTCTCCACCTCACTTCAGCTCCCTCCTTGGGCACATCGGCTTTTCCTCCAGGTGACTTCCGCCCACGAGGCTGTTGTGACCAACCAGGAGAGTTCTCTTGTTGCAACGGTCATCGCGTCGCCGCTGACGCCCCTCTTGCAGACTTCTTCATCCTCTCGCACACCCTCCTCTTCCCCTTCCACCCTTGCTACCCTGTCTCAGGTGCAGGATGTGGTAGCCATGCCACAAGGGAAGAAGGGTAGGAAGAAGCGAGGTTCGGACCAGTAGCAGTCACAGCAGCAGCAGAAGCAGTCCTCGGGCGGTAGTAGTGGACGCACTGTCCATTGCTTCAACTATGGAGACGCTCATCGCTACACCAAGTGCTAGCATCCACTTCATTGGGCACAGATTACTCGTAGTCTTTAGGCTGCACACGCACAACGTCTTCTGACGTCCAGTAGCACAGCCTCTGGTCATGCTGCGACCATAACTGCAGCAATTCTTGCTTCCTCAGCGGCGAGTAATGGCAACCTGGACCCGCGTGACCGCACCATCGCCAAGCTCCTTCATCTTCTAGCGCTTCGCTTTCAGGGAGGTGCGAGTGTGTTGTCACAGCCGGGTGGTTCACAGTCTGTTTGTTTGTTCTCATCACTTGTGATGACTCATGTGGGGGGGCACAACTTGCATGTGATGACGATGGGCCTAACAGTACCGATTGGCTTCATAAGTCACACCTCTGTTCCCTTCGTCCTTCCTCCTCACCTGTTGCTCAACGCCCCTCTGAGGCCGAGTGCTCCATTGCCCGTTTTACAGTGACATCCTCTGGTCATGATCCCTGTGGCACTTGGATCATCGATTCTGGGGCCACTCATCACATGACCTTTCGTCAAAGTGACTTCGTTGTTCTCGGTTCTGTTGCGTCTGTTCTCTCCATTTACACAGGCTCTGGTCAGTCCTTGCCGGTCCAGGGTGTTGGGGTTGTGTGATTTGATGGTCCATCCAGCCCCCTGTATCTTTCCCAGGTGCTTTTTGTGCCTGACCTTGAGCTCAGCTTGCTTTCTGTGCGTGCCTGCACACTAATGGAACTCTATGTGGAGCACACTGCAGACTCCACCACTATGAAAGCTATTGATACTCGTACGGTTGTTCTTCATGCCTCTGTTGTGGATGATCTCTATGGTGTCTCTTGGATCTCTCCTCTCCCTTCTTGTACCTCCACTCCCCCTGCTCGAGTATTTGTCACTGGCATGCTGACTGCTGAGAACTTGCGACTGCTGCATCGTCACCTGTGTCATGTGGGCTCTGACATTGTTTCGAAGCTATTCGGACACAGGCCCCACTCGATCTTAACGCGACCTCTTTCAAGAGTCCGCCTTAGACAGAATGGGATTAAGGGTAGGTGCAGCGATGTATCTTAAGCTCAGAGTAAGATGCATCGCTACCCTTACCCTTAATCCCATTCTCGCACACTTCGCCCTCTCGAGTTGGTCCATTCAGACATTCTCGTTCCTCTTACTATTGAGTCTCTTTCCGATCGAGGCATGTACGTCCAGACCTTGACTAATGACTTCACCTGGATGCGGTCGGTCTACAGCCTGCGCCAAAAGAGTGATGTTGATATCGCGGTTTGCCTCTACCTAGTGATGGCTGAGCGTCAGTCTCCCCACACGTTGCATACCTTCCATTCGAGTCGCGGTGGCGAGTTTCTTGGTGAGATGGACAATTTCTTTGCCGAGCACTGGGTTTTTGACCAGGTCTCCGCTCCAGCTTCTCCTCAGCAGAACGATGTCTCTGAGCGCCGAAACTGCACCATGGAGGATACAATTTGCACAATGCACTGTGCGTGCATTCTCTCGGAGTCCTTCGCATTTGAAGGATTCGCCTACATGACGTGGGTCTAGAACCGCCTCCCGCAAGGTCCCCTTCCGGACCACGTTACACCATGCGAGCTTTGGTTTGGCCACGGTGACGACCTGCATCTCGCTTGTGTCTGGGGATCCTTGGCTTCTATGTGGTACACAAAGGACAAGCAGGGATCAAAGGTCTCACCGCGGCATCGCTTGTGTGCCTTTGTAGGCATATCCCCACGGTCAAAGGCCTGCCGTTTTTGGGACCCCGCTCGTCGTCACATTGTTGAATCTCCCAACTCGCCTTTCCTTCAGTCCCTCGCCTACCGCGATCTGGAGTTGATCATGTCGCTGTCCGTCACGCACGTTCCTACGTGTGAGGCTTCTTGACGGATGGGGGAGTCTCAACCTGCGAGCACCTCTCGCCCGGCTGATGTGTACATTCGAGCCCCCTCCACTTCTCGGTCTCCGGCTCTTGATGATCCAACGATCATCATTGTCAGCCCAAAGACCTCTCCAGCACAGTTGACTTCTACCCCTGTTCCCTTGCACCCCACAGGCACCCATGATCATGTACCTGTATCCGCCACCAGTCTGGCCTTTGTGCGTGGTCCTGCCTCACCTGCTCCTACTGTCACACCCAGTCCAGTGTCTCCCACACATGCATCTCCGCACACGCCATAACCTGCTCCTCTGCAACAGCCCTCACCAGCTATGGTTGTGCCTGTCACTACGCCTTAGGTGAGCCCCTTGAGTCCAGGTTACTTACGTAAGCCCAACGGTTGTCTTCGACCATTGGATTCCGGAGTCCAGTGAGTGTCAGGTCCCACACCTAGGCGCTCCACTCGAAGCATCACAAGTGGTGTTCCGGGCACAAAGGCCCTTGGCCTGAGTGTCCGCAATGAGCACAGAGAGGTACATCCAACATGCCTTGTAGGGCACCATGTTGTCACTCACAAGTTTCATATCGCTTGTGATGTAGCAGCTGACCTTGTGGTCCTCAAATCTAGCACTAAGACGTGTGCACTTGCCACTCAAAGCTCTCCTTGTATGGCGCGTAATCTGGGTAGATTGAGGGGAGCTCTCTCATCACGGGATGCTCATGCTTGGCGTGCTGCCTGTGAGGATGAACTTTGCACCATCTGAGAGCACAGAGTCTACCAGCTACTCGACCTCCCACCTAGGAGAAAGGCTATTCACGTCAAGTGGGCCTTTTGCAAGAAAGTGAAGCCGGATGGCTCATTGGATTGCCACAAGGCTCGCTTGGTCATCAAGGGGTGCTCTCAGATAGAGGGCATCAATAACACTAACACATTTGTCCCTGTTAGCCGCATGACCTCAGCTCGCGCTCTGTTCCGTGTAGTTCCTCAGCATGACTGGGAACTGCAACAGAATGATGTGAACAATGTGTACCTCCATGGCTCTCTGGATGAAGAGATTTACGTGCCTCAATTACCAAGTTTTGAGGACAGTAGCAAGGTCAGGCACTTGTGCAATTCCTTGTATGGCCTCAAGCAGTCTCCTAAGTGTTGGAACCAGGAGATCACTAACACCCTGAATCGTACTGGATGTGTACAGAGCAAGGCAGATCCCTCTCTCTTTATCTGACGGACGCATGAGCAATCCACCGCCATCCTGGTCTATGTGGACGACCTTCTGATCGCGTCTCCTTCCATGGAGGCCGTGAAGGAGGCCAAGGCGGTCCTCCAGACTGCCTATAGGATAAAGGACCTTCGTCCTACAACGGTGTTTCTTGGCATAGAGATCGTGCGAGACTACAGACGTTGGACACTACCTCTGCATCAAGATCGATACACACGCGTCGTAGGGGAGCGCTTCAGTGACCTCCTAGGCATAGTGTCCACGGCTTCCACGCCTCTCACACCTCATGTGCAGGATGCCCTAAAGCTGGACAATCCCACACATCAAGCGGAGACAGTGGATGTGACCTTGTACCTCCATCTAATCGGATCTCTGATACACCTGGCCACTACCACACGCTAAGACATCGCCTTCACCGTCAACCTCCTTACACAGATTTTGTAGGGCGTACGCAGTAGAGCCCTTCATGGAGCTGTGCGAGTGGTGCGGTATGTGGTCTCCACACCGTAGCTTGGACTCTGCTTTCGCCGGTAGTGATCATTGGTTCTTGACGGCTACACCGTCAACGACTGGGCCTGGAGTCCAAATGGACACAGCTGCAGTGGTTACGTTGCTCGATGGTACCATTGTGTCCTGGCATAGCCGGAAGCAGGGTTGCATTGCACGTAGCTCGTCGGAGGTAGAGCATGTTGCTCTGGGTGCACTGGCTCCTGAGGCACTAAGGTTGCAGCGCCTGTTCCTTGAGCTGGGTCAGTGAGTACCCACCATTGTGCTTCATTGCGATAACCAGAGTGCCCTTGCCATTGCTGAGAACTCCTGTGTCTTTAACTCTCACATGAAGCACATTGTAGCTGAGCATCACTTTGTGTGTGATTCAGTAGAACGACACGTAATCTCCGTCATATAGGTTGGCACTGACATGCAGCATGCTGACTTCTTGACGAAGGCACTAGCACACAAGAAGTTTCTCGTGGCCATTCGTTTTGTTGGGCTTTGCCCCTTGCCTGAGAGTGGATGAGTATGGGGTGTGTCTGTGTCTGTATCACGACTGTTTCTACACTCATTGTACTCATTTCAGTGTTGCATGTGTATGGACATGCGTACCATCGGGTCATGGGGGAGTGTTGTAACTTGTGACGTTCCTGTTGACCTATACAGTTTACTGTGACCACTCAACCGTGTCCATGCCCATGCAGATCCTTGATGCGGACCCAGCTGGTACCGGTGCGTCGTCTAGTGGTGGACTACCAGCTTGGAGCTTTCCAAAGACCGTCCGAGAGCTCTGGACACTGCCATGGACCTCATGCAGTTATTCTACAGCACGTAGGAGTTTATCGGTGGACTGGTCGTGGGCCCGATTTGCATGTTTTTGCATTTTTTTTCCACCTTTTGATACCAAATACATGCATGTGACCAATCGTAGTGTCCAAAATGTGATTTTACACATCTAGGTTCAGGTGGCGTAGCGTTCTGACATGTCTACGCTAAGTTACGGCCAAAACAATGGTTTTGGGCCGGTTTTAGGACAGACCTTGTGCCGCCGTGTGCGACATCCGCGGTGTGCCGCGGCAGGTGCTTATGCTATGGGCCTATCATTTGTCATTTATCTCTGCAAATGCTGTTAAAGCATTATGACACTTTAACTTGTGTCTCCTAGCCAGACCCTTGCCGACAGCACTACGACCTGTGACTGTTGCCACTGTCTGACGAGGCACTGATGCCCAAACAGCGACTATGCCGCTAGGAAGCTTGTACGCATCTTCTCACCTTGTTGTAACTCTCTTTGTGTATGTTTCACTATGGAAAGACGTTTGATTCTACTTTGTGTTGCCTAGCCAAACCCTTGCTGTTTGGCGTCCGACCTGTGTCGACGCTGCAAGCTGACGGAGCGCTGACGCCCAATCAATGGCAAGCATGCTAGGAAGCTCCCTGGCAATTCCATTTCTAAGAACACTATCTGTGCTAAGCATTGACATGTGGCAAGGGTGTAACATATCTGTTCTAAGAGCTGGTTCATGCCTTCACACACAATGATTTTGAGCTTGCGCACACGGAGGTGGCACTAGAATCAAAGCAAGAAGACAAGCACCCCTTCAGTGGTAATGGAGAACTAGGCATTCCANGCTGTACGGCAACATTGTGCAACTATGCTCAGGTCACAACTGGTCCATGTGAGTAGTTCATTTGATGTAAGAGGAGAGGTCACATTACAGTTGGCCAAGCTCAACCTAGGCAATAAGCAGCAAGAGGTGGATGGATGTCGCCTGGCACATCCGTGTTCCGGCTTGTGTGTCTCTCCACTCTGCTTTCCAAGGACTCTGTTGACACATATCAAGCATTTCCCTACGTTTCAGATCCTACTAGTCTATGTTCAAGTGTGGATCGACAAGTGTGCCCTAGATCCCTTGTTTTGCTCACCATGAGCCATACTCTCACCGATGTAATATCTCAAATGATCCATTTGAGAGGGCAAGAAGGAGAGGGAGTGGGATGAAGTGAGCGAGAGACCGACTTCTTGTGATTTGTGACATTTCTCTCAACCTGTACAGTTTATTGTGACCACTTGGCCGTATCCATGCCCCTGCCGATTCCTGATATGGACCTAGGTGCTACAGTACATCGTCTGGTGGTGGACTATCAGCTTGGAGCCGACCGGCGACCGTCCTAGAGCTCTGGACGCTGCTAGGGACCTCCTATAGTTTTTCTACAGCACGTAGGAGTTTATCGGTGGACTGGCCATGGGCTCCATTTGCATGTTTTTACATTGTGTGTCCACCGTTTGATGCTAGATACACGCATGTGACCAGTCGTAGTGTCCGGCATGTGATTTTGCACGTCTAGGTTCAGACGGCCTAGCCTTCTGACATGTCTACGCTTAGCTACGGCCAAAACAAAGGTTTTTGGGCCGGTTTTATGACAGACCTTGTGCTGCCGCGTGCGATACCCGCCGTGCGCCGCGGCAGGTACTTATGCCGTGGACCCATCATTTTTCATTTCTCTCTTCAAATGCTATTGAAGCATTATGAAACTCTGACTTGTGTCTCCTAGCCAGACCCTTGCCGTCGTGTATACGACCTGTGACAATTGTCACCGTCTGACGTGTGTCCGCACTGACGTCCAGTCAACGGCTGTATCACTAGGAAGCTTGTACGCATCTTCTCATGGGAGTGTTGTCTCTCGGAGTCCTTTCCCTTCAAAGGATTCACCTACATGACGTGGGTCTGGAACCGCCTCCCACACGGTCCCCTTCCGGACCACCTTACACCGTACAAGCTTTGGTTTGGCCACTGTGTTAACCTACGTCTCGCTCTTTTCTGGGGATCCTTGGCTTCTGTGTGATGCACCGAGGACCATCAGGGGTCGAAGGTCTTGCCGCAGGGTCGCTTGTGTGCCTACGTAGGCATCTTTCCGCCATCGAAGGCCTGGTGATTTTGGGACCCCGCTCGTCATCGCATCGTTCAGTCTGCGAGGTGCTTTTCTTTGAGTCCCTCCCTCACTGCGATCTGACCTCGATCACGTCGTTGTCTGTCATGCACGTTCCTACATGTCAAGCTTCTCGACGGATGGAAGAGTCTGAGCCTGCGAGCACCTCTTGCCCGGCTGGTGTGTCCGTTTGAGCCCCCTCCACTTCTTGGTCTCCGGCTCTTGCTCATCTAGCGATCATCGCTCTCAGCCCACAGACCTCTCCAGCACAGCCAGCTTCTACCCCTGTTCCCTTGCCACCCATAAGCACCCATGATCCTATACTTGTGTCCGCCAACACTTCGGCCTCTATCCATGGTCCTGCCTCACCTGCTCCTACTGTCACACCCAATCCCGTGTCTCCCTCACATGCATCTCCTCGCACAGCGTCACCTGCTCCTTTGCCTTAGCCCTCACCAACTGTGGTTGTGCCTGTTAATTCTCTTGTATATGCTTTCTCTTGTGGTCGTGAGTGCGCAGGGCACGCTAGTCCAGGAAGTGGGGGCGACACATCGTGAGCGGACGGCATCCTGGCGGATCAGCTTGTTGCCCTGGGATTCGTGCTCTTGTGTGCTCGCCTCCACCCTGGCAGTGTAGCCTATAGTCCCTCTGCCTTGGATATTCACATGTAGGAATTTAGCTTGGCAGCAATGCCGTTGTATGCTTGTGACACCTAGATTAGTCCTCACTCTTGAAACTGGTTAGGACAATTGTAGGTTTGCTTCGTAGGATGTTTGCTCACATGCCCAGGGGTTATCCCAGTTCGGAAACCCACGTTTGAGGGGCGTGCGAGGACTTTGTCCTCGCACCTCGCAGTTCGCCGGTGAGCTT